>JAVQJF010082234.1:0-11803 GCA_036023855.1 Gadopsis marmoratus | reverse complement strand
ATATATATATATATATATATATATATATATATATATATATATATATATAAATAAATTGTTCTGACCCTTTAGGTGCCTGAGCCCTAGTTTGGGAACCACTGTATTAAACTAAATAACTGTATATAAAGTATTTAAAACTAGCTCCTCGACTAGCTACAACAGTAAAATGCTGCTTACACATTGATGCATCCGGAATTACAATCTAATGTTATATTATAATACATCTGTTACATGGGCCACTACATTTTACATACATAGGATTTTGACTACGGGAGTACTTTTACTCAAGTAAAGAATCTGAATACTTCTTCTACCACTGACTGTGCCTGCTTTCATGTCACCGTGGCTGGAAAACGCAGGCCTGAGAGCCAAACAGACAAACAACAGAAATGTGTTAAAATAGCGATTGCACCCCTGAACCCACATCTATACATGGCAGACGATCACACCTGCTGCCTCGCACACATACAAAGCTCAAGCTCATGCCAAACCAGTAGATCCACTTTCCCCAGGATCACAATGCAGTTGAGAGCCTGTTTGACCGTTTAAGACCAACCCACCCTTATTATGACATGATTCATCTCTTCTTCAGTTGCTGAGAGGGTGGCTCTAGAGGAAGAGGGAAGTGGAACTGGCAAAACGCATGGCATGAGACACGGCAGTCAGGTAGAGGGAAATACTGAGACTGTGCGCTACAGGACAATGCATTTGAGACAAAATTTGTTTTTCTAAAGGTGTGGTAGCTATTCATGTAATAGCCCGATATCCACATTGTTAATGGTTCAATAATGATAAAACATCACTTGATCTCCCTCTTTTCAGAGACCTGCTCCAAGGTCAGTGACATACAACAACCATCAAGGAGTGTAGTCATACATGAATGCTGATGAGCTTGTTTCCTTCATTGCTCTTTTTATCTCATCAACACTAAAAGTACACCGTACACCAACTAACTCCATGAGGGCCACTGCCAACAAGTTTCTGTGAACAAGACACAAAAAGAACACACGAAAAAATGCTAGAGAAAAGCTCACCAAGCATACTCTATAGCCTCTCATGTACACAGTACGTTGGGTCCAAAAGACTAAAAGACCGTAGGACAGGCCATGCAGCATTTCAGCCTATGTAAAACTGTACAGCTTTGCTTACACTGTGACTCCATAACCAAACAAACATACTTTGAAGCCCTTATTCAGAAAACAAGTACACTGAAAATAACCAGGCCCATTTGGAGCTATATAACCTTTATGTAGCTGGAGCATGTATTAATGATACATGTGACATTTTAAATAAAAGAAACACCTTTCTATTTCTCCCTCCTTTTCTTTCTGTCCCCTCCTAAACTCACCCCCTTTCAAAGTGAGTCCCAAGGTAAAGTGGCAATACGGTACCTGCGTGAGCCCTTCTCAGCCCTATTGCTCTTGTGATTGCCGTAAGAGCAATGTGCAACACTTCCTGTGTGTTGCCGCTCAAGTATTCACAGTCAAAGTGAAAATGTAAGAGCATGCATGAGATCTGGAGGTGGACCCAGAGTAAGGTGTGTGCGTTTTTGTGCGCGTGTGCACAACAGATTAACTGCCATACAGGCAAATTTGTCAAAACATTAAAGTGTGCGGCAAGAGCCTGACTTAAAAGATAGAGGGAGAATTTAAAATCATACGAGCGAGTGAAGTAGGCTCACTAACTTTCTCCCATTAATGATTAACCAGACCAAAGTCTACACTTTATAATACAAGGATGCAAGATCTGGAAGGCATGTATCATTCAGTGGTTAGGGAGGATTGTTTAGTTTTATATAGGTTTAAGAGAATTAATCAGATTTGGACTCCTGCACTCTTTCAGTTTGACCTACCAGTGAATCAGTAAGAGAGGCAGAGACAGAAAGGACACAACACAGAAGCATTGATAGTCAGTCAAAGACACAAGGCAAACAAGTGAGGCGGACTTCTAAATGGGGAGGACGTACGCACATTTGAATGTATGCATGCATAGCTGTCTCCACTCTGGGGGTAGGATGGCCTCGAGGTAGAGGGGGCGGCCAGTGACCTAAAGGTCCTTGAGCAAGGCACTGAACCCCAAAACTGCTCTGGGGGCTATATGCATTGCAGGCCACCCTGCACTCTTTGGGGGGACTGTATAGATGTGATGTGTAAGTAAGTACAAATGTGAATCACCTTGACAATAATCTTCACTGGGGTAGTGGAAAGAGGTATGGAGCAATACTACTATCTTTAATCAAGAGCATGCTCTTTCAAAGAACAGTCTGCACCACAGCAATAATTCGAGTGGGTTGGTAACGGTTTCTATATTAGCTATATGGTGAAAATATACGTGACTTATCGGACTCGATTATAAAGTTAATACTGTGACTAACATTAGCCATTTAAGTTAACTTATGTGGTAGCTTAACACATAGAATCCCTCATCTGTCTGTTTAGCTAGCTAACTAGTTACATTAATTTTGCTCCACTTGGCACAAAAGTAGCCATTTTAATTACCTAGCATTAATAAGCCTTACAACAACATTACTCACTTGTTTTGTCAACCTTCTTAAAAGAAAAAACTTTCGACCTCTTCAAGTTTGTCCGTTGTGCTCTTGCCCTGTTAAGCCTGCGTTTACTACTTAATAAGTTAAGTAGCTCTTCTTCTAGCTTTACGGCGGTTGGCATGCAGGTGCATTACCGCCACCTTCTGCTCCGGAGAGCGGAAATGACAATAGACTCAATATCTACATCCCCCTATCTGCTCACAATAGACTCAATATCTACATCCCTCATTGTTGTTCTTCTAGTTTACGGCAGTTAGGTCCACGTGTGAAATATTTCTGAGTTCTGACTTTAATCTCAGAATTCTAAAAAACAAAGTCAGAATTCTAGTCAGAGATTCAAGTTTTACGCTATTGATATGAATGTGGGAGACCTGAGCAGATAGAGGGATGTGGAAGGTGGCAGTAATGCACCAAATGGATGCCAACAGCCGTAAAGCTAGACGACGAAGAGATAGCAGTTGATATAATTCCTTATTTTATTTATTACCTCAAACTATTTAATTCCCCCTAATAAAATAATGATATAGGCTGACAGTCTTCACAAAAATTATATACAACAAATTTTTAGAGCCAATGGGAGTTTTTTCCAGTTCAGACAGTATTACAAAATCTGAACATGAAATTAATAAAGTATTCTCTCAAACCAAAAAAGCATGCTCTTGATTAAAGATAGTAATATCGCTTCCTAAAGAGGACTACAGAGCTGGAGTTCACATAACTGGGAGGGTTGGAGACCACTATGTGGCACATGTGGCATGAAAATAATTTTTTGTGGGCTTTGAATAAAGGCGGCTGCTAGTAGCAGGTATGTACTATTTATAGCTCATGAATGTCATGAGTATTTAACAAGGAACAGGAGTAATTTAAAATGCAAACACCTGCTGAGAGAGGGTGAAGCGGCAGAGAGGACAAGCGTGGAGAATGGAGAGATCAACAGCAGGAGAGAAAAAGAGCAGCAGTGAACAGCCAGAGGCAACGCCTTCACTCCTAAAGAGCTCCCACTTACTGCCATGGCAACACTACGTATGCTGTCAGCGAGTGCGCGCACGCTGGGCTCTGTGTGTCACTGAGGACACACGCACACTGCATTAGCCAACAGCTGGTCACGCCGCTGCAGACTTCAGGGGGACGTGGAAAGGACGTGACACTGTTTTTGTGGTGAGTAGCCAGCCCTGCTATGCCAGTCTCGGCTAGCACAATACCCCAAAGAGCTGCGTGCATGCGCGCGTCCAGCTCCGCTCTGTCCCTCTGGTCTGGATGGGTGGAAGCCCCTTTCAAGCCTGTTATCTGCTTTGAATAAATCTGCAGCAGGCGATCAGAGGCAGCGCATGGATGGACAAAGAGTGAGAGAGTCAAAACGGGGGGCTTTCTCCTCCAACCCCCGGTGGCAGCAGAGCTCTCTGGAGAGGAGGAGGGGGGTAGGGGGACGCAGTGGGACTGTTTAAGACGCCATATCTATGCGAGGACCACCTGTCACTCAGACCAGTGACCATGGCAACAGGCCCTGCGCAGTGCAGAGGGGAGGGAGGGGATCGCACGGCAGCTACCATGGCAACACAAGCTGTCACGGCAACAGCTCTGATGGGGAGGGGAGGGTTCTCGCTCTTTTAAAGAGACAAGAGCACCTCCATAAGTTGATGACGTGCGTTATTCTTTAGTCATACGAGAACCTCTTGCTTCATTTATTTGACCAGAAAAAGCCACGGCAATGTCCTTGACAAGACTGTAGGAAACAGAGAGGAGGGGCAATAGGAGACTGGTTGCCATGGCTCCATGCACAATTTCTCCTTTACTGATTCAATGCAGTGTACACATGTGCAGAAATCAAGCTACAGCATTAGAAGAGGATAAATGGAAATCATGTGTGTACTTCTGTACACACACACACACAAAGGGCACACATACATCTACATTCTAGCCTTACTGCCAGTTTCATATGGGCAGATGTAGTTAATAGCTGAACAATGAGAATGTCTATGTGATGAGCAATAGTTGAGTGCAAATATAATCAATGGCAAGACTGAACTGTCCATTAGAGCAGAAACCAGAGGGGCCCTGCTTCCATGGACTGCAAACTCCCTTCCCATTAACAGTAACTTAGAAAACATGGGAGAGGAGATCTATGTGGAAAGAGAGAACTGAATCAAGCCTTAGAGTTAAGAAATAGATGACAGAGCTGCTTGAGCCATTATAGAGGGCATGTTGGGGTATACACAGATGAGAGGGGAGCATTGTGAAATCATATTACATCAAAGTACAAGTGTCAAATGCATGTGAATAACACCAAAGACAGGTGAGAGATGAGAACATTGGCAAGGACATGGTGAAAGTGTGGGGCGAAATGAGAAAGTGAAACAGAATGAACTTTCGGCAAGTAAGAAGGCAAAAGGTGGTATATTAAGAATGAGCGAGGGAATGAAATTAGGAAGCGAGGGGGCACAAAAGGTGTGAAGAGTGAAGGTTTGTTGGTGTTACTCACTCTGAGCCGGCAGCCATGTCCAGGTATGAGGTGTCTGCTGTGTCCACCCCTACTGGGATGACTATGCTCATGACGTTCTCTGCTGATCAGTTCTTGTCCTACTGAGTCCAGAGAATGGGAGTCCAAAACACTGAGGCATTCCAGCCACAGCAGTCATTGCAGACATCTAAGTGCATCCACAAGGCCTGAACATGTAGTAGAAGAAGATAGAGGAAAAAGGAGATGAAAACAGACACACACAAAAAAGAGAGAAAGGGAAGAAAGAAAATCAGTTAGTATTGTGTAGAAGCATCATTGCTGGCACACAATGATGATCAGTTCAACAGTTTATAATTTGTTTTAAACCAAGAACAAAGCACTTGCAAAACTGCAGTGTGTAGCAAACCCGAAATTACAAATCATAGTGAAAATGGGGTATTTCCAGCACAAGTAAATACATGATTCATACTTTCAGACCATGAACTGTGCTTGACAGGGATGTGTTTGACTGGAATTCCCCCCCCCCGACAACGCTACCAAGCTGAGGTATCGACTGATGAAAAGGGAGATTATTCGATATTGTAAAAGGTGAAGCCTGAGCTGCTGCTGTGAACTGCGCTAAAGCGACCTCTACACACTATCTGCCAGGAATGCAGACAGCTGCACTGCAAGAATGCTCCCACAAAGGGGAGCAAGAGAACACGGTGCAGCCAGCCGCCATGAAAGGGGTGAGGAAAACGCAACAACACACAGCCATTTTTCCCCCCTTCAACTGAAGAGGGCTGCTCTATTCTAAGCATTCACCAATTTTATTGATAGGAAAGCATACATTTTTATCATACTGTTAAGCTCTCCAGCTACACATAGAGAAAAAACTGCTGTATCATCAAGTAATCAATAATTGACTACATTGGTTGTCAGGCAATGAATGTGGTGTCCCTTTGGTCCTTAAGTAGGAGGTTGGTTGGACTAATAAATTATACACTGGCTGATGTGAATTCAGACGGGTGCATATGTGTCAGTGTGGCTGCCCCTGATACAGAGAGCTCTGTTGATAAGCGGGATTAGTGGGAGGGACAGATGCCGAGACAAAATAGGCTGGAGGTCACACCTCCGCCTGCTCATGCACACTGGGGCCAAACAAAGGCTCAGATCATGGCTCAGGATGTAGATGGGAGAGGGGTTACAAAGCAGGGATATGTCATATAAAGTAGGGGCATACGTCACACACTTAGCGAGCAATAACACACCACCGGACCAAAACCTGTCTCTGCATGCCTATGAGGTATCAGCCCATTCTTGCCTAAGAATGTCCTCTGAAGCACTGAAACAAATGCATGTCCACATACATGTACTGTCTCTCCAGGAAAGCTGTATTTCATTACCAGGTTGGCTGACCTGACTGCACGGCTTCTGTCAAGGAAACTCACAGGTCACAGGGAGAAACATGCAACAGAAGATTTTTTTTAAAGCGACTAAACAACCGTGAGAGTAATTTCAGGCACTAATTCACGCAAATGCACTACTTGAGCCGGCAGGACTAGTACGAGTCTCATGGACATGACAGCTGGCAGCTCCAGGGCTAATTAATAGGAGGAAGAAGAACCCTGTGTTTCTCTGTGTCAGCCAAGGTGACTGATGAGATCACCGTTCAAATTGTCTTCTGATTCTACGTGCAGTGACTGGGTTAAACAACGTGGCAGGGGCATTACACAAAGTGAGCTGATGGAACACTTTCAACATGGATAGGACAGTTTGCCTCCCCCCATCCTCTGTATTATCTGAGAGGCCCATTATGTTTCAGCACTGATAAACAGCAGCATTTTTGTTCCCTCGTCCACTAGGGTTGTCTCCACTTCATCCAGGGTATCCTGCTGTCACACACAAGCTCACATTCACATGTTCCCCCAACACAGACCAATAACATTGTCCTGTCCTTTCAAACATTCCTCTATAAAAAAAGGAGGCTCTTAGCACTGTGTGCAAACATATATCACACATATAGAAAATGACAAAAGGTGGGTGGGGAAGGAAAAAAAAAACCAAGTACAGTACAGCAGCATTCCTGACTAAATCTGAGCTGCGCTGTGACTGCTTCTGCCTGCTCCTCCTACTTCCTCTAGAAGAGCCGTCCATCACCCTGGAGAAACACAGCCAAAGAAAGGAGGAAAAAAAAAAAAAACACACCCCCTCCCTGTGCCCGGTCACCCCGCCCAGCCGGATTTCTCTCCCTCCACTGTGCATTTCCTAAATAAACCTGAGACCGTAACGCAGAGCGAAGGGGAAGGGGAGTGTCGCAGACACAGTTCCTAATTACAAGGAGGCCGGTAGAGTCCATTTAAAGCCACCTTTGGCCAAATCCACTGCTGTTATGGAAACACATGAGAGACACGAGGGGTGGGGAAAATGAGGAACATGCACAGGGGGAGGGTGAATAGAAGAGGGTCATAGAAAGACATGTAGCAAAAATGGACAATAGTAAACCAAGCCACAGGATGGAAGTGGTTTAGGTTTGCAGGGTGTCTTGTTTCTCTAAAACTGTTCACCTTTCAAGCGCTATCTGAACAGATTTCCTCACGCTGTAGGGAGCTTTAGAAATCATCCACAGCCCCTCCATTTCAGAGTGCAGCGAGGTGGGGGAGGTGTACATGTGGTCCGTCTGACAGTGACACTACACAGCGTAGACCAGGGTGGACTCTGGGTGGCAGAGTAGAGCACATAGCGTAACCCAGGCTCTTCGCTCTCCTCATTCCCTCCCTCAGCAAGGGGACACAGTCACGTCATTGTGTGGGGAATAACTACCCTTTCAAGTCTGAGTTCCGTGAGGGAAAACCCATACCATCACAGTCAAATACTGCCACTACAGACAACAGTTTTCCTATCTCCTCAGTTTAATACCACCGCTCTAAGCGTAAGCATTTTCATTCTTGTTTTCACAGCCAAGTCTCGTTTGATTATGTTTTTCGATAAGTAGGAGGAGCAAGAGAAAATGAGGGATTCCAACTGAATCCCACAGCCCCCCTGCCAAGCTGATGTGACTTCACACCATCCTCAGCTGGCTGCAATGACTCAGCTTATAAACAAACGGATAAAACAAACTCATGCATACAGTCATATGCACAGGAAGAACGACCCAGATGGAATGCAAGCCTGGCCCTCTTTTGCACAGTACCCAGAGTGGGACACATTGCATCTGCCCTATCCTTCATAAAATCAGTGTGCCCATGGCTGCCAACACTTCCTCTGCACTCATGCACTGAAGGTGAGGTCATACATCAGTACAGCAGGGAACATGGATGTGAGCGACTCCACACAAGCAATTTTTGTGGTCACAATAGGAACTGTGCCGTTCACTGCAAGCCAATACCTAATCCAATAACCCAATCGGACTGTAAAGATCAGTCCACTTAGGAGTCAGATGATAAGGAGACCATAGTGTTGCAGTGCACTAGTAAACAATAAATCCTAAGGGCCAGCAGTGCAGCAGACTGATGAAGAAACAAAGGTTGAAATTTAGAAGGGTTTTAGGGATACATTATATAGCCTTAAAATGTCTATTGCTGCCACTTTCACGCACATCACAACAGGCTTGGTACCTGCCACATGGGAATGTTGTCTCTGCATGGAGACTTTTTACATGGCTGTGTTAGAAAACTGCGATAAGATGTTTGGCATTTCAAGGGAGAAAATCCAAACAATATCCTCTGTGCTCAGTTTACACAGCCAGGGAGCGAGTGAGTTAAAATCAGTAGGAACGGGGTCTGGCAGCAAAGCTGGGGCAGCCCTCCTGTAGTCTGAGTAATGTCTGTTCAGGAGAAACCGCGGGGCATCTACCTCTGATACAGAGTATCACAGCCAAGCTCTGTGTGGTCAAGGGTGAGTTCCTTTAAACATTTGTAAATTAGACAGGTATACATTACATTAAATGAACTGTAACTGAGCTTGTGAATGCCGCAATTATTTTGTCTCTTGGTCCTGGAGAGATATCACCAGAGATTGACAAGCAGGCACACATGCAGCTGGCTGCTAATTACAGCATTTGGAGAATGCAATGTGCAGCTAACTTAAAAATGTGAGCTATGCATGTGTGTCCAGATAAAATGGGGCGTGGCTACTCAGCATCTACAGGGCAAAAGAACACAAAGCCACTCCGGTCCCATTACAGCAGTGTTCGAGGATCAATTTCACGCCTGGACCACAGTGCCGTTACATCACCAACATTGATGGCACATCCCCTCTGTATTTAGCCCATCCTGCCTGGTGCTCTACCCATGAATGCAATTGTAACACAGGCACAGCAACAAAAAGACAATTGGGGAGGCGTATCAGTGCTGCAGCCTCAGCCACCGAGTCTTAAAGCCACTTGTCGGGGAGTCAGCTTGATAGTTTAAAGAGGGATCTGTTACGGCCCAGCTAGCAGCACAAAAACAGGTCACCTGAGCCCTGGCTTCTCCCCCCAGCTGGGATACCATGTGACTGTGTTGAGCACCAGAGCCAGGCGGCTTTGTCTCTGGGTCTCTCAGGGTCTGGGTACCACACAAGTGAGATCACTGGAGACCAGTCCACAGCCATACAGCTTAGCCCCACATGGTGAAGTGTGTGGCTACAGAGGCACACACTTCACCTACACAGATGTGCTACTGTTTCAGGGATGAGTTTATTGTCTGGAGACAGGGAAGCGCACAATAACAAGAGGCAGTCTTCCAAGTATTGGAAGAGTGTCAAAGAGAAAGCTGATGAGGCTGTGGCCTTCATCTGCCCTATCAATATGTCAATACACCAATAGACATCCTGTGCACCTGCTTGACTTCTTTATTCTCTCTGTCTCTCTCTGCTGACCACACTGAAAAATGAAATCATTTTGTGCTCAGCTTGTGGCTATTTGATCGTATGTGTGTCTTGAGAGTCTGTCTAGGGGTTAGGTGAGAGGAAAGGTGTGTCATCTGAGACTGCCATGACTCTGCCGCAGGTCAGAGTGCTCTGTCCCTATGGCAGAGGGGGAGTGGCAGCTCGCCTCGCGTCACCATCTAAGCAAACACACACTTTGGCCGTATGTGTGTCTGGTTCCCTTGTGCAGCAGTCAGGTATTTAACACTGTCAGCTCCAATAGCATGTAAACAAAGAGAAAACAATAGAGTGAGTATCAGGACAGGGAGCTGTGCTCCTTTACAAGGAAGAACAAGATGGCTGTGAATTTTGTGTATTGTGTAGCAGAGACTGATTAAGCACTGTAGGGCCCTCTCACTCATCTAGCAGTAATAAACCCTCCACAGAAGAGAAGACCCATTTCCACTTATCCACAATATCCACAGGCTGCTGAACTTAATTACAATGACACACAATGGACAAAAGCTGTGCAGACCATTCATGTGCCCAGAGGTTATGATATGAATAATGATAGTGACTTCAAACTGACCCTGTTTGTCTTCCTATTTCACATGGTATGGTTGCAAGGGTTTGGAGACCTGTGCTATGCATTACTCCTACTACGGACATATGCTTCGGTCAAACAGGCACCTTTGTATGACGCATCTATTAGTCTCACACTGTCAGTCCGCACTAAGGTTGACAACAATATAACGTGAGGACGTTCTTCTGTGAGGCAGAAGAGCTTGTTGTAAATCACATTTATGTTGTTGGTAGATTTATAATGTAAGCATGTTGAAGACTCAATGTGTTCAGAAACTTTGAAATTGTACTTTTCTTCACTCAACTGACATTAAAATGATCAGGAGGAGTCACGAATAGGCTTTTGAGCTGAACAAAGTGCCAAGGTTTGTCCCACAGAGTGATATATAAGGGAAAGGACAGCTGTACCATGCTACAGAGTCCACAGGCTTGAACACTATCTTAAAAACTAGCCTTGATCTGGTTCCCTCAATATTTTCATTTATAATATAACAACATTAAATGATACTATGGTTTAAATGCAATTTTATGGTATGGTTTTACTTAAACAAACACGGGGCACATTTGTTGCCTACAGCATTAATAAACATTCAATTTTAAATATGCCCAATTATATCATGGAATTGTTCTGGGCTATCTGTGAGATTAGTATCTGATGTGATCCAGGAAATGTGTTTTTTTTTAAACTATCATTTACTTGAAATATGTGCTCTGCAACTGTAGGCTGTAATAGTATGTTGGAAAACATACATATCAGATCAAAACGCAGGGTGGGACATCTCTAGCATAAGAAAACTGAGTTGCCATGAACCTATGGTGCAAAGCTAAGTTATATCTTATTAAGTTTCAGTCTTGAGCTAAAGAAAATTAAATGTCCAAACAAACATTTCTCACTGCAAACGTCATACTGTCCTTCATAACCAACATTTAAATTCAAAATACCAATTATTACCCATCATAACTACTCAACTCACACCCCACTGTTAAAAATATAAAATACTGAGTGCATTTCTATCACACTAACGGGGATAAATGGAAAACAGCAAGAAAATCCAAACCATGGTTGTGAGTGACAATCTGCATAATGTTAACTTAGAAAAGATGAAGGGAGGTGACATGTGGCAAAGGAGCGTGTCTGCAATAGATGTAATTTATATAGTTGTGTTTGTGTACCGTTGCGAAGCTCAATGCTATCAAAAAATACGTGTGTTTAATTTTCTATGAGCATAAACCTCAGGCCGAACACAACACGACACACAAGCAATAGCATAAGCCGTGACGCATGTTACAGGGATACTACGCTATTCGTTTTTTTTTGGGGGGGGGGGGGGGGACCCAACCGCAACCGTGCCTGTTACTATGACCGAAACCCCAGTATTACCGTGCCA
>JAVQJF010082223.1:0-26519 GCA_036023855.1 Gadopsis marmoratus | reverse complement strand
AAAAACCTTAGTGGCCGTGAAGAACACATGGTGCAACAGTGAAGACCACAGGAGGTTCTAGATGAAGATGGATCTGTATGTTTACACTCTGTAAGATTAACCCTAAGGATGCCAGAAACGGTGTGTGTGTGTGTGTGTGTGTGTGTGTGTGTGTGTGTCAGCCTGAAGCGATTCACCTGCCGGCAGAGTCGGCGTGCTCCCACCTACACAACACACACTGTACACAGACTGCTCACAGCCTTGGCCCCGCGTGTTTTTAAAGACCGAAAGCTGACATTATGTAATCTGCAGTGCGGTCGGCGATCTGTGCTTTTGCACGGGCCTCCCTGTAACACAATCGGGAGACGTGATGAAAACCATCTGCCGCGTTTTGAGGTCAGTTCATTTCTGCATTCCTGCATTGCCCATGTGAACGTTTAATACGAGTGTGTATTGACAGATTGCACACGTCGCGTTAATGGCTACGCAAAGCAGACGGGTCAGTCACCTCATGCTTTTTCATGCTGTTCTGTTTTGTTTCACAACAGACTCCGTAGCACATTTTGACAATTTAGTGTGTTCTTTCTTTTTGACAAACAAGGCTGCACAACAGAATAGAAAAATGCCCTTTTTTGTATTTGTTTGTTTCGGCTGATAAATTCAGCAGAAACGGATCCAACAAGTCTCATTTCCATAAAGCTTCAACTATTCTAGCTCTGCCTGCTCTCCACTAACGCACTCGTCGGGGGGGGGGGGGGCAGTGATTCGAGCGATTTTGGTTGTAAATGCTGATATTTTTTATCATTCTGCCTGTTTGCTGAATTCACCAGTAGACTCACAGTGACTCAAAAAAGTCTTGAAGGAAATATTTTAATGGAAGAATCCAGCCGTCTTGTCAGGACATTTCAAAATGGTGCAGCAACAGAGGAGTGGAGCTTGGTTGGGTGCAGGAAAACATCTCTACCCGCTCAAAATTACACATTACACAGGGAATCCAGGAAGTTGGACTCGCCAACGTCCGATTTTTGCCTGTCTTGTGGGCTTTGTTCCCCTTCGCGGCATCAGAATGGCTGGATTAACAAACACGGGCGCAGTGTGTGCAGTCTGCTGACGTCGAGCTACAGGAGAACCCGTGACCATGATCCGTCAGGAAAAGGAAGAAAAGCTCTCTGTGTGGTTCTGTTTGGTGTTTTCATAATCTGTTGCTCTTGACATCTGACGCTTCAGCCGTCAGACAGCATTGCACTCATGAGCTGCTGTGTTTTGTCAAAACGTCTAGGAAAGCAAACGGTATGCCGTGAAAATAAGGATTTGAGTTTGGTAGCTCTGAGTTTCCACAGTACTTGAACGCACCACAGAGCAAAAAATGTCACCCGCATATGGATCATAGCTGGCTTCTTACACGGGATATAGTACGTCTTGCGCCACATTTGGCAGCAGCTTGAAGTCATGTTGTGCAGATATGCACGGACTTCGAAGCGGAGTTTGACGTTTGTTCCCGTAACAGACCGTGTTGGCTTCAGCCGGCCGATGGTCGTCCAACGCTCTCGCTGCCGTTCTCCTGACGCCCCTGGGTGCTCACCCTCCCGCCCCACCTGTAACCATCTGTCCATCCATCACCCCTCAACACTGTCCAATAATTAAATAGAAAGGAGATAAAAGATGACACTGGCATAAATAAAAGCAGCGTGAAATAATACTACTTTGGGGCAGATAATGTCATTTCATTCGGCTGACCGTGTTCCAGGCAGCGGCGGAGCAGGTAATTGAAGCGGGAAGCCGGGCCCTTCTTAAACCCTCCCCGCAGTGTCTCGAATGCAGATCAGGCTGCATGATAGCGTCTCTGCCGCCTCGCTGGCTAATTACACCGTGAATCCCCAAGGAGCAGTATCAGCCTATACCCATAATGACACAGCGCCACACCACACCTTGTCAGTGTTTACGTAGAGATTGGAAAAGGAAAGAAGTGCTCGAAAATTAAATTGGTCTCTCCCCTGTGCTGTTGCTATCTGCTCCTTCATCTCACTCTTTTCCACTGTCTTTCTGTCTGTTGGCGTCCCTTTTTTTAAAGTTTTTTTAATCTCTGCTTCTACCAATGGCTCTCTCTGCATATATCCACGCGCAAACGTATGCAGAATGCACTGAACTAACTGCCATCCAACGGTGGACAGATGTGTTTGATCACAGCGGAAAGGTTTGTAGCTCCGTGAGCCCAAAGACATCTTTTTTTAGTGCGCTGATCAAACCACAGCACGCGCATATCAACTCTGGGTGTCCACGTAGCGACGTACTGATCAAGGATGTGTTGTCAGGATACCAACGGAGAAGGAAAAGATAAGGGGGGGTTATTTTAAAGGGTGGCAATATCACAAGTAGAAGCACAGAAATACTGAAGATGCATGCATAAACTACACAATCCTCTGAAATGCAACTCTTATGGTAATGCTGAATGCAAAAGCAGCCACGGTTTCTGTTTAGCCAGCTTCCGTGAACATACCATGATCGTGATTCAACCCTATTGGCCGTTGATGGAAGCTGCCGTTTTTCCTTGGAGAGATCGAGAAGTGTCCTGTGTGCAGGAAGCGACAGATTTTACTTACCCGGCAGCAGAAACAGCTGTTTGTTTAGAGCAGTGGAATAAATTGAAGGTTATGTCTTGTAAGCTTAGTTCTATGAGCACAGCATGAGTAGCAACAGCAGCCTTGGCGGAACAGGCCAAGAAAAGACGCCGCTTTCGCCAGACAAGAATGTCGATATTTGCTTTGATCAAGCTGCACTGTGGATGCCAACCTTCTTTTTCTTTTCCTTTCTTTAATCTCACTTTCCATAACGCCTGTGCATAGTAACTATAGTCTGGTGAATAAATTATTGTTATACTAAAGGCAACGCAAGTAGTAATGAATAAAAAAATGTTATAAAAGGGAATTAACTGGACGTGTGTGACCGCTTGAAAGTCAAAAAACACCCACAAAGACGATTTTACCTCACTTTTGTCAGATGAGTAACATTTTCACAAATCTGAATTCCTGAGATGACCTAAGTGATGTGCACTCAGCCAGCGGTCTGCTCTGTCGCACTGCACAACCTTCCCTCTTCCTAGAGGTGGAATCCCATTAATACTTCATCTAAAGACTCCCGTGAAAGCTTTTAGCGTGACAACAAATGTGATTTACAAACTGTTGCTAAATGGCACTTTACAAGCCGGCTCCGTCTCGGCGGGTTAAAGGCAAAGAATGTGCCAGCGCACCATCTCTTATTGTTGCTTTCCCTCGCCTGCGTCCCGCGACGGTTTTTATGTCTCTCTCCTTCGCCTCGTCGCCCTGCGTGCACATGCCAGCGCCGGAGGGCGGCTGTCGGTCCGGAACGTTCTCTTCCCGCCTCCTCTGTCTCACTTCGCACCCCTCTTGTCCTGTTTTTCAGGCGTGCCGTCGTGTGCCGTTACCCGTCGCCTTCACAGGTGACACGATTAACCCCCCGATTCAGGAAAGGGAAAATAGCCTTTTGCTAAGACCACGACATGAATCCTCTGTACATAAGTTATGTCTCTCTCTCTCTCTCTCTCTATCTCAGCCTTTCATTGTCGGCCGTCCTCTCTCTGTCTCTCTCTCTCCAGCTGTGGCACATGACACGTTATGTGTCAGCGAGCCAGTCATGAAACATGCAGAGGTGTGTACAAATACACCAGCTCTCACAAACGCACACAGAGAACTACACACAGAAAACTAATACGAGCCATTCACAGAAGTAATGTCCGGCCAGAGGGGTCTGTGGGAAAATGAGTTTTTGGATGGGCTATTAATATGCTGTGTAGTCTGGCCCTCTGCCCTGGTTCTGTGCTCGTCTTGTCCTCTGAAGTGTCTGCGGTCCACAGTGCACACACGGCGCTCTAAATCCCACGGCGGATGTAAAATGCAGGATTAGTGCAACCACAGGCTTTCATGCTCGTCCCAAACGTTTCGAAATCCATGCGGGGATTTGGCGATCTGACTCACTGTGGCCTTCCTGTAATTATGGTCTGTGTCCTGTGCAGCTCAGCGGGGGGAACGGTGGGGTTTGCAGTTTAGCTCGTATACGTGACAGTGTGGTGGGAGACTGTGATGACAGAAGTCAGTCTGAGTGGGTTATTGACTAGCCGAGAATTAGCAGAGTCCATTCTAAATACCTTTGTTTGTGTGTGTGTGGGGGAGGTGGGGAGTGTTGGTGGGGGCGTCGGACGTTTTTGTGAGGCCACAGTATCATACGAGGTCACGGAGAGCGAAAATGTAACGTGGGAACATTAGACGTGTGAGATTTTTTTTTTTTTGGCAGCGCCCTCTTGGAATCTTGTCGATCTTGTGACGCGAATCGATGCAACTTCACAGAATCCCTGAAGTGTTGTGCCCAAACAACGCTACTTTCTAAAAAAAAAAAAAACCGAACAATGCTTTCGAAAATGTTTTTCATATAAAATAATCCCAATGCAGATTCACTGTTATGAGGCTCCGAGAAATGAAGTGAAGTTTCTGCCTCTGGGTTAAACCTGGTTATTGAACATGCACCTCCAGGGGTCATTATTGGGAGAAAGTGTACACTTTTGTCCGATTAGGAAACGCAGAAGACGCCAAACGCTGTTTGAAAGGGTTTTCTTGCAGCAATGGACAGAGGGAAAAGAAAAAGATTTACTTGAGGAAAACCTCGAGTACAATACTTGTTATTCCACTTGAGAACAGTCTGTCGTTTGTAATGTGAACGTTGGTTGTCATGCTTTAAAAAAAAAAAAAAAAAAAACTCTGTAATTATGGAAGAAATACAACTTGTGAGGGAGCTCGGGAGTCTTGGTTTTGACCGATCTGCGGTTTCTGTGAAGGGGGGTGTTTGCTGCTTCGTGTGTGTGTGTTTCGTATTCACCACCACGGGAGGCTCTGTGGATGCTGCAGTGTAATTGTGGTGGTGTGGCTGCTGGTTGTGGTGCTGACATGTGGAAAAACTAGCGTTCTCTCTCTCCATCTATCATCCGTCTTGCTCTCTTTGTCACCCCGTCCCTCTTTCTACTTGGTAACCCAACAAATCTCTACATAACAATGCCCGCAGGAAGGTGTGAAAGCTGTCTGACAAAAGACCTCCTAGAAGGATCTTGAAAGGCACAGCTGAGTAGTCTGTTATTTTACCTTGTTGGGTTTATCGTGTCAATGTTCTCCATCAGGGAATGAGTTCCTGAACAACTTGAACTTGAACATCGGTTCATGTTTAATTACAGATGACTAGTTTCTTTACTTTGCACGAAGTGACAGATTCCAGTACTGGCGCTTTAATTTGAAGTCGTCTGCACACCCACCTGCAGTCAGGGAGGTGGAATAGACCATAAAGAGCAAATACCCTTTCAGCCAAACTTGGGGTGAAGTGAGTTTTCTTCACTCGCTTTCTGTCCCCATCGGAGTCGGACTGGACGCCTCTGAGCCGTTTCTGTGCCGTCAGGTTTATGGGACACATGATAAATATAATCTAAACAGCCCGTCAGGTTGCGTCAGTCTGTGGTGTATTTAAAGAGATTATCTCCGTATTATAACGGGAAAAGACACATTTCGCATTTTGGAATGTGAAAAATATCGAGCATTCAGCCTGTTAAGATAATTTATTTGACAGCCTCGCACTCAAGCTACCTCCCAAGGTGTTATATGTAAGTAGTTTAGCCGCGGTGTTGTTACTCTGTGAAGCCAGAAGCAGAAACTGCCAGCGCAGTGTGATAGGAAACATTAAAATCCAGTCCTTAAGCAGTGTGAGGGTGTGTTGGGTGTGTACGATGGGAGTGATGAAACTCTGTTAGTACTTTGTGCTGCTGAAGGAGCTCGTGCCGTCTTATTTTTGTTTTTGTTTTTTATATCAGAGGCGAACAAACACGAAGCCTAAAAGAACTTCACCCGAGCACTGCAGCAAAAACCCGTCCTTTCTCAAAGTAAATTACAGAATATATTTTCAAGACGCATTATCAAGTATGCATTGTATTCACGGGCAAAATATATATTAGTAATAACCCTCCAGACGGTATGATACTGCTATAAATACAGAACTTGCAATGTGATGTGCTGTGTTCGTTTTTAGCCCTGATTGTGACTGCTGAGAATATTGATTTCCATGTCCTATTTTTACCATGAATCTGGGGTGAGATGGATGCATTTTCATGGAGCAAATGCATTAAATCCCCAAACTGGCTCCAGCGGGCCACTAAAACAGCTGAAAGATGAAAGAAACTCGGTTTACCCGAGCAAATCTCGCACCATCTTAGGCACATATGTTGAATCAAAATGAATCAGTGAATTAATCCTGTTACAATTCAGTTTTATTTATGTAGCGCTATATCATAAGTTATCCCATAGCACTTGTTAATATAGAGCAAGTCTAAACCAACTCTATATTACAAATATAGACACTTTGATCAACAAATTATAAGCGGGGTTATCTGCAACCTGACGAAAACAATGTTTTCTTTTGTCTCTTTTCATGTCCACGGCCGTGAGTGACAGGTGGACATGTAAAGTGACAGGCTGCCGTGCAGACAGGGCAGCGTGGCAGCAACAGGCAGCGATTGCTCTGAAACGAACACAGTGAACCAGCAGGTCTGAGGGCCCAAGCAGCAAAGAGGCAGGCGGGCAGGTAAATAACGCAGAAATACAGTACGGCGTCGCAGCTTTTACCTCATTCTCCCTCATCTCTCCGTCTCCCTCAGTCTCAACTCCATTTGAATTCCAATTTAAAGGCTCTCAGGATTTATTTAGGCTTCGCTCCTGTTCTCCGGCTCCCGGTGATATCATGAGCCTGTTCTCTTTTGTTTAATTCTCTCCCGCTTTCATTTCTACTTCCCTTCCTCTCTCCGCAGCCCTCCTCTGCACCTCCCTCCCCCTCACATATGTTTCTTGTCCTCCTCCTCCTTCCTTCCTCCCTCCCTGGCGGCCGTCCCTCAGGTCAGCAGCAGAGAGTCTAGATGTTGCTTGTCAATAATTTAATAAGGAGGGAGCGCTGCTCCTTTTTAACCAGGGCTTTGAATTATTAACCTGCGCGTCCGTGTGAACTGTGCCGTGTGAACCTCGCATCAGATGTGGTCGTACATTAGCCCGTGCGTATATGTTTTGGCCGCTGTGTTTACGTGAGAAGCGTGATAAAATAATTGCCTGTCAAAAGATGATGGAGCATGCTAGCCAAGCACAAATCGGTACTTTCTGCAGCCTGTGTTTGGATTGTTTTGAGCGTGCGAGTGTGTACGTGGCGGTAGATAGCCGGGGAATACATGCCATGCATGTTTTATAAGGGCCTGTCTGCACTGCCTAGTAAACGAGATGCAGTCTTCATTTGTCTTGTGTTGAGCGTGCAGACGTGTGTGTGTGTGTGTTAAGTATACGGTCATTTGTGTGTGTTTTGAAGCGCGACTATGCAAAGGTTGTTTTGTTGTGCACATGCATCTCCTCTGGAGCCGAGACACGGAGTTTAATGCAGTTTTATTTGTCACCACCGCGTTTTAAGTGAATGTAGGTGTAGCATTGGTTATTAATGTTGAGGTGTGTGTGTGTGTGTGTTTACATGCAGCTCGGCTTTTAAGTGTGTGTGTGTGTGTGTGTGTGTGTGTGCTCGCGTCCAGTGGCTACATGCATCTCAATAAAGGTGCAGCATCCATCACGGTGCTGAGAGAGGTGGAGAAGGCCTTAGTGGGTTAGACAGAGCGAGTCGGGCAGATGGATGTTGTTACGGTTGCCAAAATGGATGCGAGGTGTTTATTTCTGTACTTACTTGTTAGGGGTAAAGCGCCACACAGAATCCATGGTTCGGTATGTACCTCGGTTTTAGGGCCACGGTTCGGTACGTTTTCGGGACACAGCCGGGAAAATGGAAAATGTAGAAAATGTTTTTGTCATTTACAGCATCTCATTGGCCATAATTCCAATACTGGCATGTTGAGAGCAAGGAAAAAATAAAAACAAAAGAAATAATGCTCCATCACATGACTTTAAACAGGACAGGCACAGCCGACTGACTAAAAGGCTCATTGTAGCAGGGCTCTTTGACACTTTGACCGTATGATTCAATCCTGTATTCTCTACGATCGAGTGCAGTCGCATATCTGCAGCGATGGGCACTCTTAAGTCATCAGTTATTACTTTGGCGAGGCGAGCGGCTGCCTGAACGCTGCGGGGGAGAAGGACTCGCCTTCCAGTCTGGGTTTGTCTCCACTAATCGACACAGATTCAACAAGTGTTTCCACAGACGTACCCGACCTCAGCTGGACAGCGTTGGCACACAGTTGGACACTAACCCGGGAAAACCGTAACGCTCCCGTGCAAAGGATCTACGCGTCACGGGAGGATCCTCCAGCTCTGGTCTGTCACACTACATGAGCTTGACTGACCTGGTTAAGCAGACTAGCATGCTACAGCTAATTGATGCCATAACCTTCCGGGCTAGAACTGTCTGCTCTCGAATTTCTGCCCCAGAAGACGGAACCACGTCTCGATCGCTGCCCCCCCCTCCCATATTAATTGCATGCTGCGGGTGAGGGCTTCCACTTACAGTGCACCCGAAGAGTGTGTGGACTTGTAAGTTCAATGCAAATCATTCCAGTGGGAAGGAATGGGGTAATAAAGATTCTGCGCCTCGCCATCCACATTAGTAACGAGTATTGATGCGCGGTGCTCATAGTTTCACAGTCATAATCAAACAAACAGGAGGATTGTTCTCTTCTCACTGCCACAGCTGAAGTCATTGTAGACCCTCAAAGCCTTATTTCGCTTATTTTCCTTTGGATTGCGGCGATTGATTAAGCATCATGGCTGAACAGCTCTCCCTGACACAACAAAGAAATTTGTCCCGGCAACTCGTCCTCGTCCTGCATGCAAACCCCCCCCCACCGCCTTGCTGTGAATTTTAATTGGCTGCATCTGTGGGCTCTCGCAGAGTACAGAGGTGCAGCAGAGTGTCGGCGCTGTACTGGGGGGAGAAGAAGGCTTATTAGCGCCTCACCTTTTGAAAGCTCTCAGTCAACACGATGCAGTGCTGCACAACACATCGCTGCCTAGTTAGCTCCAGCAACTAGCTCGCTTTTTTTTACAATACGTTTTTAATGTCAGCGGCGATTAATGTGCGTGCGGTCGCCTTAAGCAAACGAATCAAATTCAACGTGCTGTGCCGCTAAGAATGAAATGCCACCGTGCTCAGGGAAGTGCTAGCTTGTTAGCTTTGCCTTTGAGGTCTCGGGACTTTGTTGTCGGGTCTAATTAGCGTTATGTTTTTAGCTCTCCAGGAAACCTGACAAGTTAAATGTGGAGGAAGCTGGTTCACGTAGGAGGCGGTGGGCATCCTTCGCTCTTGCCTGGGTGTTTTATCACACGCAGCGAAGATGTTAATTCTATATTTCGCAGAGAACTTGAAAGGGATCCATTGGCTTACCTGTCTTGTTAAATGTGGACAAATTGCCCAGAGTGTGTGCAACCTGCTCTGCATCCTTTGATGTGCCCGGTGTTATCTAAGAGCCCTGAACATTGCTGTAATCAGCGTGTGGGGTTTAAAGATCGGCTGCTATTATTACACGCTGCACTTCCTGGATGGCCTGGCGATTAGATGAGAAATGGCCATATCATGCATTTCAATGCCCTTGAGCACGACGGCGAACCTCCTGCTTGATTCAGGTTGGCTGCTTCTGTTAGGTGCCTTTTTTTTTTGTGCAGGTGTTTTTCCCAGGAGTTGGTGGAGACCAAACCAGAGGTAAGCAAGGTGTGTTCACACCTTGTTTCCGTTGCTGCATTGTTAAACAAGAAATACTGTTTTTATGCACAAATTAGCTTCAGTTGCTTCTTCATTGCCGTTCCTTCGTTTGGATGTTTAGCTACTGTGACTGAAACCTCCGGCACGCGTTCCACATTGTTCCACAAGTTATTCACGATGTTTCTTTTGAAAAGACAGAGTGGTGTATGTGTGACATGACATGCCCACGTTGTTCATTTTAGTTGAAGTGTACGTTATGCTGAATTCATCTTGTACTGAGCCACTACAGGCAAATCTATTTGCCGAGCAGTTTCTCAGAGACCAGCCTGCTCTTGTTTGTGCCAGTTATTCTCTGAATAGCTGCTTTTTTTAAGTTGTCAAATTTTGTGGCATTGTGTAACAAGGCAATTGAAATGGCCTGAAATTCCTAATACCGGGCTGTTTATTCTACTTATTTATATATTGTTTTATTCCCAGCATGCTTTGCTGGAGAAGTACCGTGGTGAGGAGGTGGTGAGAGGTACACAACTGAGCTAGACTCTCAGCAAAGCCACTAATGTACCTCTTCAGATAGCTTTCAGCACTTGTGTGAGTATGTGTGCTTGAATCATGTGATTTGACACACACACACACAGAAATGAACAGATGCATATTGTACTGTAACCTACATGCAAGCACACATGTACTTCACTCTGATATGTGCATGCATGCCTGTGCTCACGCTCATAGAGCAGCGTTAGTACTTTACACTCCATCATGCTCAAATCCCTACATGATTGTGTGTCTCTCTCTCTCTCTCTCTCTCTCTCTCGGCCATCGTACTGCTCTCTCGCCCTTGCTGCTGGTCTGTCACTGACACACACACACACACACACCAAAATAATACTTAGAATTTGTTTTTACGCACCAACATACACTTCATTTTCCATCTGTCACACAAAAACCGTTAAATCTCTTTTTAATTTCGTCAGTATGCCGCTTTATATAGCTTAGGCACACAACCAATCACATGCTAAATACACACACACACACACGTACACACCAGCGGTGCAGGCCTCAAAGGAGACAAATGATGGGAATGAAGTGGCATGAAAGGAGAGATAAAAAATGGGGGAAGAGGCAGACGGCGAAAAAGCGAGCGATGAGTGACACACGGGGAGAAAAAAGAGTGACACGATTAAAAGGAATGAAAGACATGAAACTGAGGGAGAAACTGCAGAAATAAGAGCGACAAAGAGGAGACGAAAGTGAGAGTTGAGGCGAGAAAGGATTCAAAGAGACTTTTGGACGGACGGGTAGAAATAATTTAAAAAAGTTGCAGGGATACAGAGAGACTGCGGGGGGGTGACGGTAGTGAATAAAAGACTGACTGACTGAGAAAGAGGCAGCAACAGTGTCTGTGACTGTGACAGATTGTAAAAAAGGGTGACATGGTGAAAGAGCTGTGAATGATGGGAGAAAGACAACCATATATAAATATGTAACTATATATAATAAATTCCATGACATGAAAGAAGACATCACTTCTAAGACCGTCCACATGCTTTTGCATCAACCCCAAATCAGACTTTTACATTACTGCTGACCATTTCCCCGAATTGTAAGGCAGGTTTTGTAGATTAGATTCCTTCTTTCCAGGGGATGTCTGGTTTCACGTGATTACAGTAAAACTACAATATGCTGAGGAAATGTTACTCGCAGAGACTAAAAGCCGAGGAACACGCCGCTTTAACACGCTGCCGGCGTTTGGCGGAAGACGCGAAAGGGTCAAACTAGTCTTCATGTTAAAAAATAAAGTGACAGCATTGGGAAGAAAACACTTCTCATGGTCTTGAATATAAATTTAAATCTGGATAACTTTATACTTAACAACAAAAGCATTGGACTCGGTTCCTTTTTGTGCTGATTGTTAAAATGCATGTGACTAATTTGGTGGAATCTAGAATAAAATCAGCTTGCAGAGTTAAAACTTGCCGTATTTAAAGTTGAGCCATTAAGTTGGAAGTCTGATTTAATTCAGATTCGCTGACATGTAAAGAGGTTAGGCTGCATATTCAGATATATAAAGAGGGAAACATCAGGTGCCGTTACAGTTGCATGATATGTTTTCCCATGAAAAGAAAGTCTCGAGTCTCTGTTGGGTGGAAGAATTGAAAGATGAAACTACAGCAGCATGGAGAGTCTGCAGACTGTTTCGAGCCGTGACATGGCCTACACAAGTCACGACCCTCAGGCTCTTTAGACAAGTGGCTTTCTTGACGGGCCGAACCAAACTACCATCCCCTGGTGTCACGAGAGCAGGTGGTGAGTGCTCTTCTGGAGAACGTCCAGAAAGCGGAGTGATGAGGAAGAGAGAGCGTAGAAGACAGACTGGAAAGAGAAGAGGTACAAAGTCCAGGGCTTTTTGATGGTGGCCGACTCCGGGGCCAGGAGCAGATGAAAGTGGAAAGCGGAGCGGCGTGGAGGGCGAGCGGTGAAGAGACGCGCTCGAAATGATGGAGATGGAAGGGAAAGAGGGGGAGAAGAAGAGCGTCGGAGGGACGATGGGTATCTGAGAGCAGGAGGCTGACCTTGACAAAATGCGTGACAACGGAGAGAATAACAGAGAGAGGAGGGGTACGGGAGAGGAGAGGAGCGGTAGAGTTGGATGAGCCTGAGGGAAGGTGAGGACGAGCGACAGTCTTCTAAACAGGAGGCATATAAAGAGAGAGAGGGGCGGTCTCCTCTGTAGTTTAACCACATGTTGTCAGTTTGGGAACTGTCTGGGGTCTGTAGACACATTTTTGTTTTAATGTTATGAATCTATATAAGTAACTGTTTCAGTACATATCGATGATGAGCTTTATGCACCTTGGAAGCTCTGACAACTTACAACTCCCCCAAATATTCACTGACACGGTTCATTTTGGCGCCATTTCCAAAAACCATGGCCATAAATCTGCTGCTGCAACAGTCTTTATTTCCCTGGGAAGGCTTTGCACAAGACCTTGGAGGCTGACTGCAGGGATTTGCTCCCATTCAGCCACATGAGCTTTGGTGACGTCCAACACAGATCTTGGGTGAGGAGGCCGAGCTCAGAGCCGACGTTCCAGTTCACCGCAGAGGTGTTGAGTGGATGTGGGTGGAGCGGTCAAGTTCTTCCACACCAAAGCGGGTAAAAAGATAAATAAAATAAAGCAAAAAGCGAGATAAAAGATCAATCGATGTAAATAAAAATAATTAAAACCAATAAATCCATACAAAGACAATGTAAAGATGACATCATATGAAAAGCAAGTCTATAAAAATGGGTTTAAAGAGGTCACTGATTCTGCGAGCCTTGTCTCCTCAGGCAGGTCGCTCCTGAGTCGGGTAGGTCCTGATGGCAAAATCACGGCCACCTTTACATTTAAGCCTCGACTTTGGAACGTCCAGAAGGGCCCCACCTGAGGATCTAAGGCTGCGAACTGGCTCATATAGGGGTCAGCATTTCTGCTGTATAGCTCGGGGCCAGACCCAGGCGTGCCTTTCATAAGTGAGCAGTAAAATCTTAAGATCAATTCTAAACGGAACTGGGAGCCGACGGAGAGAAGCTGTGATGTGATGTCGTCTGTTAAAACCAGTAAGAAGCTGATCTGTTGGTAGAACTAGGTTAGAGAGTTGGTTTACGCCTGTTCAGCTAGGCATCACTGTTGCTGATGCCCTGAGGATGAATCTTGGCCAGTGTTATGTCACATCGGTTGGTTGGTTGGATCATGTGCAGGAAAGCCGAGCAGCATAAACACAATTCCGCCGCAACATTTTCCAGAAAGAGTGGCAGCTATACGCTGGATAGTCACTTTTCATTGGAGCTGTTTTCTGGCAAAGAAATAGTCCCTGTGAAAAGTGTTGACAGTGAGGTCTGGGGATTATCCAGAGTAATGAGGACACTGACTCTGGAAGAGATGTTTCTTTAGATGTTCAATTTCTCAAGGCTGCGAGATCCACATAAGAAAATCCATTCAACAACATTCTATCGGATTGGAGGCACAGATCTCAGAGCCTGGACAAATAAAACTGAAACTTAGCGAGATCATATGTTTTCCCTGACCCTTTTAAGTGGGTTAACGAAATCATTAACCACAAAAAAAAAAAAGGATGCTTAAAACCTCCAATCCATGCTCTCTTGCAGGCAGCGCGCTTACTCCAGTTACACAATATAATTTTATATGGAGTCTCATTTCCAAGCAAAACAAACACGGCGGCAGCTTCACCGCCCACTGCATCAGTTTAGCTCGTCTACCCTGAGGCTGATAAGACTGTCAAACTGGAAGAACAATGTGGCAACATATTGTTGGAGTCAAGAGGCCAGCAGACGGATAATAAGAGGCACGATGCATTGTGTAAGTGGGGGAGGAGAGAGCGGTAAAGAAAATCCAGGAACACTAGACAGAGGACATGCTGTTGTCTTTAACGTTCGCTGTAGGTTTGTATGCAGCTCCTTTTTACTGATAGTTTTAATATTCTTTGCCTTCTGCACTTGTTAGCAGCGTGATTGTAAAAGGATCTAGTCGAGTTTAGAAATGTACCAGACACGGCGAGTAGTAAACTAAAAATGTAACTTCCCTTTTTTATTGGTTAACATAAAATGGCTTTTCTAAATCACCTTGGATTTTCAGGTAAACTTCCCTGGGTTTTCTTGAGCTGCTGTCAGACCAACTGAAATCTGCAAAAAACAGCTCTTAAGGGGATGGATTTGTAGCCACGTTGGCAGCCTGTTGGTTGGTCCACACTAAAATATCTCAACAACTGTTTGGATTGCCATAAAATGTTGTGCAGGCCTTCATGGCCCCCAGAGGATGGACCCTAGTGACCCTAGTGAGAAAGATGGAGAGGCAGACAGGAAACGGGAGCAGGAGGGTGGTGGACGACAAGAAAGCAAGATAGAGAGGGACGGAAAAGGGGGGGTGGAGTCGGTCACAGGGCAGGAGGGTGGAGGCTCGAGTTGAGGAGATCCGTCTGCTTAGTGTCTGTCAGTTCGACAGAAGAGCGACTGGAAACAGCTGGTGGCTCTCGCTGTGCGTGTCACTGCCAACTGCCAACACAGGCCGCGCTGTGCGGCGAGAGAGAGTGGTAGAGAGAGGTAGAAGTAGAGGGAGAGAGAGAGAGAGAGAGAGAGAGGGGGCACGACAAGGACAGCCAGAGATCAAAGACACACACACACACACACACACACACAGACGAGCCTGCGTTGGCAGCGATTGGTCAGCATGCAAGACTGTTGGCTGCGATCTCGTCACCTACGGAGATAATAGATTCCGAGAGGTCGCAGACAAACGCACAACACCTGCAGACGCCCAGTCGCAGCAGTTCTCAACGCGCTTGATATGGCAGCGCTGTCATCGCTGCACCGAGCGAGAGGGAGAGAAAATAGGTTCTTGGATATGAATTCAGTGGTAGCGGGGCGTGCGAGAGACAAATAAGATTCCTGGGTATGAATTGAATTGTGGCAGGGAGCAAGGACAGATTGTGTCCTGTGTAATTTCAGACTGTAATGTACTGGTACACGGTGTTCTGCCCTCCCTCCTCGCCTGCATCCATTTCTCCTCATTTCGGGAACACAAAAGAGCACCGACTCTCCCCACCTCGCTGTCTTCCTCGTTTGCATTTCCAACACTCGCCGCGCTCCGTTTCCCCCCCGTTTCGCTCTCGTCCGTCTGGCTCCTGTGCTGCCGTTTAGTTTGCCTCGCTCTCGCGGAGAGAGGTATTTTCCGTCCCCGTTCTTCCCCTCGCGTCTGCTTCATTCGTCTCTGCTCTGCATGCCGACTTGTACTTGTTGTTCTGTTTTTGTTCCGCGCTGTAGCTTTTGTCTCCCCGCGCAAGTGTTTCTGTCTGGGCTTCTGTTTATTTGAGGTCGCTCAATGTGCTCGAACAGGGGCCCATGATGCCGCGCCGTCAGCGGGCAGAAACAGCGTATCAGCAGATTACCCTTTTTCTAGGATATTTCTTTCCCCAGTGAAAATAAAGCGTCGCTCTGTTTCTTGGGGATTCCCTTGGAAGACTTCAAGGGCCTCCGATGATCCCCGGGGCCCCCTAATTTCATTTCTGGTGGTTTATTTGTACCCGTCGAGCCAGAGTCCCCCTCCCATCCCAGCACCGCGTCGCCGTCAGACGCAGAGGCATTAGCATTGGTGTTCTCCTGATCTTCCCTTATTAATTTGTGTTCAGCTCTGTAATCCGGTTATTTGCCACTTGCTCGGCGTTCTGGCAGAAAATATCAGTAATTAGGGCTCAGTGCTTGGCTGGCCACATCACTCTCGTCTTAGTGTTTTACTGAAGACTGTTTGTTAAAATGGACCCGCGTCGCTTTGAAATGAAATGAGCCAAATCCACCCCCATCGTTGGAATCCACCCGTCCGTCTCAGCGATTCACGGTCTCAGGATTGATGAAGTTGATTTGGAGGGAAAAAAAGTTGATTAAAGACTTTGTGATAAATCTGTTTTGCTTGTAAAATGTTTTCACTTTCTTGGCTTCCTCCTATAGCTGATAATTAACATGTCCTCTGCTGTTAAATATTATGCATATTTATGGCTTCAGTTGGCAGTCACATGGCTTCTTTTTGGGCTGTTTTCAGGTTTAAAAGAGTTGGTGATCAAGTTTATGCTCACAGATTGACAAGTAGACCCTAGAAGATATTTAATTATGTCCCGTGAAGTGTGCAAGATAAGCAAGGTAACAAAGCGTTTCTGACTTGGACGTAGAGGTTTTGTAATATTCGCTCTTTTATATAAAGAGATTAAAAGCTCCTTGTGTAAAAAGATCCTTGATGTAAAAAACCCGGACAGCAGGAAAAGAAGTGTTTGCTTGTAAGTGATTGCTAACGGGCTTATAACGGGGCTGCTAAACACTGCCGCACTATGTGACAGCATCCTCACAGCCAGAGCTGGACTAGCGAAGAGAGGCCCGACCAAACATAGGGACCAGAAAACAGATCCTGGCGATCGCTGGCAGATATGTGTGAGGGGTCCCTCTGCCAGGAGCAGGGCTTCGTGCCAGCACCCTTAGTGTCACTGACTCACTACGCTGATTGACGGGAAAGCAATCCGCAATTTCGATAATCTAATAGTTGTTGAATTAATTTATTTGGTGAGGATTTGCTGGTTTCTCCATGTTTTATATCATTGATAATGGGGCGTCTTTGGGTTTTGGACTGTCGGCTAGGCAACAGTAAGGGATCTGAAGGTGTCACGTGTGTTTCGCATGTAATAGACTTTAAAAAAGAGCAGATTAATCACTGGTAGAAGTAATTATCAGCTTCCCTAATCAACAGTTGTCACTGGGAGACATTTATTTGGAAACCAGTGATGCAGCTTATGATGACTTTTGCAGATGATGTTGTGTGTGAAAGGTCACGCCCCAAACGAGGATAGTGAAGAGAACGTGTGATTGATAGCATGCAGTCATGCAAGTTGTCTCTGAGGATGCTCCTCTCTCTAGAGTTTCTGGTGGCCAAACAAAAAAGCAGTTCCACAAGGACACAGCAGAAATGGCTGAAAGTTCCTGGATTGGATGATCATCCACTGTGTTTTCAAGCCAGGGCTTTAGTTTGGCTTTTGGCTTCCAGTGTCGGTCTCCTTCAACCTTAACAACGGGGCAGCTCATCAGTCAGCCCACATCCTTCAGTTCCAAGAAGGGGAGAACCTGTGATGGACTCTGAGAACTTGGAGGTTTACGGGCAACGACTGTAGTTGTTTCAGTTGCGCTCTAAGTGTTTCTGTCCCATAGTAAGGAGACGGCAAACGGTAACAGATGAAATACGATGCATGCTCCCAACTGTACGCTCGTTGTGCCCCCCCTTTTGCCTTTACTTGTCCTTTCTACCAATATTGGATAACCATCTAATTTGTTCCGAGCTACATCTCTTATATCTTGATCCTCTTCTCCTCTTTCTTTCTTTAAATAATTCCTTTTGATGAATCACTCGCGTGGCCTTTGATGTGCGCATCAGAACGCAAACGTGCATTGAGCGCCGGGCGGGCGGGGGGGGGGCACAACTCCTCAATGGAGCTCCGAGGAGAGCCGTGCAGCCGCGATCAATGAGGCCGGGGCGTGAAGAAAGAAATGCCTGCACATGAAAGGAGGCATGGAAGGAGACACTGACACGGGTGCTGTGGGTGCTTTTTGTTTTGCAAAGACATGACAGAGATGTATCATTTAATACGACACGGCACACGGAGAGCGTCACGCTCTGCTTTCTCCCATCCCCGACCCTCTGCCCTCCCCGAGAAAAGGAGCGCGTTCGATCTGCTTTAAGTGAACTCCCTGTACAGTTGTTGCATTCATCCGCTCTTGAATATGTTGTGTTCCTCCCGTCCTGCTGATGCCGGCTGTCGGCGCCTTTCAGGGGTGCATGTATTTGTGTTTTTGTTTGTGTGCGGTGCAGGAGGAGCTCAGAGCCCCGAGCGGCGAAGGGGGGCTTTTGAAAGCAGAGACCTGAGATATTGAACCGGCTGTTCTTTATCTCAACATCATTATTGGCGCTCTCGTTGTTTAAGGTGCAAACGTAGCCGGCAGTGCGAAGGACTTTTGTTTGTGGATTATAAACTCAGGCATGTCTCTTGGCGCATTATCCCGGAAGAACACCTGAGAAAACACACAGCGTTGAACTTTCGTCTTTAACTTTGCTTTATCCAGGGAAGGTTTCCTCAGCTTAAATCTTCTCTTTCAGTAACATCATGTGTCCATATTATACAGTCCCATATACTCAACACGTGCGAACAACAGACATAGTAAGCCACAGAGCAGCTTTACGGGTTGAAGACCTTGCTCAACGGCACCTCTGCAGTACTTGTTGTCTCCAGCCCGTCCAGCCTTCTCACTAAGCAGGAAAGTTATCTGGACACCATGTAACACCCAGAACAGCTCCTTTTTTACATCAGACCATGTTCCAGCTTTGAAGGGTGTTCCGGGTTTTACTCATCAAAGATAGTCCGTTAACTCTATAATCCTCCCTGAGAAAGGCCCCAAACCGGCAGATTTTCAGCCAGAAGCTCACTCCTCTAGCCTTTCGACTGTCGGCTTTGAAAAACATATATGTTGTCGTGGTTTTTATTGCCATGCTCTAAAACAAATGGCTGTTTTGCAGCAATTGCTTTTAATTGCTTGTGAAAGTTAGTTATAGAAATAACTCGGCTCACTCTGAAATCTCACGAGAGTCTGAGTTGTTGCAGGAAGATGAAAGGATCTCACTCTTTAACAAACGGTCTTTGTAGGGATGCTTTCCATAATGTTGTCAGTCTGAGTCTGTCAGCGGCAAAAAAAAACAAGCCCTTTTAGTGGACGTACAGTCGCCCGTAAGGAATACGTAGCAGCGTTTGTTCGCTGATGCCAGTGGTACATTTTAGTGATTAGGCGTCATAATCTGTAAAAATAGGGCCCTGGTTTAAATATACCCAGGTTTCCCTTTAATTGCACACACTTCCTGTAAATTGCTTGTTTCAGCCTGATGAATTCCACCTGTTCGTGAGGAGGCGCGCTGTCATTAGATTATTAGAGGTCATTAGCATAACCAACGCCCTAACCCAGAAATGCATGGATGATATATGTGAGCAGGTGGGAGTTGAACGCTACCTACACTAAGGCGACACAACAACTATTGCAGCGTAACTAAATTGCATATCTGCCACCTGTTCATTACGACGACAAAGGCTTTTGTGTGGAGTATCGTGAACCTCTCGATGGTGCAAAGGTGCCGGTGTGAATGGGAAACCCCTCCTTCTCATCTATCACCAGAAACACAATACTAACTTGATTAAAGATGATTACATACAGCAGAAGTCATTTAGTGTCAAATACCAATTACTGGTGAGTCAGCGCTCACGTTCGTTACAAGCGTGCGTCTCTCTCACACACACACTCGCAGTCTTCACATTGTATCATTGCCGTAATCACACGCCTCGCATCTGCAAAATGCCAACTTTTCAGAAATAAGCGCAGGCTTCTCGTGCGATAGTCCGCTGTGCATGTTGGAAACAATGCGGAAGGATTAGTTTGAAAGGGTTGCACGAGCCCACAGGCCGTATCGGTTTCGCAGACCACAGAGGCTGTGCAGCCCGATTCAATTCAGCAAAAAAAAAAGAAAAGGAAAAACATGAAATCACCATAACTGGAGTTAATGGGTTGTCAGCTGACAACATGGTAACAGTGAAAAGCCACCCGCAGTGTAAACATGCCAATTATGTGAGCTGTCAGCTGCCCATTAATGTTGCAAAATTAAAATGGACTTGTTTTTGCTTTTTTAGCTCAGTCTATTACACACACACACACACACACAACAGATTTATTGTATTACTTTTAGTCACTGAATATTAATTTTTTGTTAATAATTTTGGAAAAGAAATCCTCCATTCCCCTGAAAAGCCGGCCAACTCAAACTAACTCATATCCAATGAATTTCTCTTTTCTGTATCCTGTGTTCTGTCTCGGCTCAGGGAGTCAAATACACTACGGGAGCAAAATAGTCTAAAAATGAATATTTTATTGGGACTTTAAAGATGACGGTTTATTTATTATTATTATTTTTTTTAAATAAATCAGAACTCTCTCCATTGTTCCACTTTCAGTTTAGCATCTTTCCAGGCAAAGGAAGTAAAACCATCACTTTTTTGTTCGTAACGGCATTTCAGAGATCTGTATTATCACTTGGGAGGTGCCTGATGGTCTGTTTTATCATTTCACTTTTACATTTCTAAAACCTCTTTTCACTCGTAAAAGTCTGGGGGTGGAGGGGGGCTGGCAGAGGGAAGGCAGTTTGAAATCACATCGGGGAGCTAATCACACAGAGCATCTACCAGCGACACTGCAGTTACATATTTGCAGAGATTGTTGAGGACGCTTCCAGCTGTGACAAACTTTTTCCAATTTTCCATTTAAATCGCTCCCAATGACACCATGCACTTTCATCACATATGCTGTAAGAGCTACATCTAATCAGGCAAAGACCACACGCTTTCAGCGCCAATTAGAGTTAACTCGGGGTCACTGATGTGCAGCAAGAAAGCAAGACCTGCAGAAATGTGACAACTGCACTTCGTTCGGCACTCAACACAAAGAGATCCACAGTGTACTTGGGTAGGTTTTTCCACCATGAAACATACCCATTTTATTTTTAAAAGTGTTATTCAGCACAATATTTCGAACATTTGGATGATCCAGTCTCTAAAGTTTTCCAAAGGAAACTGTCTAATATGTGTACTGATTAGAGACTGTTTGCTTTCATTTGATGCCGACAGTCATTTTTACACCAGTGTGAAGAACGTTGCAGTGCTGACCAAACATCGGTGCCAGCTTTGGTCTTTTAATCGCGGCGTATTTAAGTTACATTAGCCGAATAAAACCGCACTCATTTTCTGCCCAAGTTCGTCATTCAAAATCTCTTTAGTGTAACAGAGCAGCTACCACAAAAGGAATCGTCTTCTATCCTTCAACAACTAACGTGATCAGCTTAGATTTCGTGCCAGAGAATATGGACATTGAAGGATTGAGATCCAACGTGTGATGAGATGGGGAATAACACAGCGTTGTTGGAACTGAATCCTCGCAGCACAAAATTGGAGATAATGATTCTGAATTTTCAAGCTCCGCTGATTGGGTTTGAATTTTCTAAACGGTGGATATCTCATTTTGGGATTGATTTTTAGCTGTATTAGCATCTTTTGTGGTAACAAATCCTCACAACGCACACACACACACAAATGCACACACACATGCATGCAAACGGATGCCAGGACGTTTTGACTGCCAGCTAACGGTAAACGGGTGTGTGTGTGTGTGTGTGTGTGTGTGTGTGTGAGTGTGTGTGTGTGTGTGTGTGTGTGAGTGAAACCAACGCCGTCCCCGTGACAACTAATCTCCTCTTTCCTTTCCCTCCACCACGTTGTTGATCAGTGTCCTGTTACAGAGAGAGCCAACGCAAAATGCCATGATTATGAGCTGTCAAATGCCAATTACCGCTAATTCAGCTCCCTAGTGTGTGGTGGATGAGACAGTCACTCAGCGTCAGCCCTCTTCCCTTCTCCTCAACGTCACATTTGAAGAATTATATCTGACTTTTTTTCTTTTTCTTTTTCACGTGTGAATGTCACGAGCGTCCGATTATAACGAGTGTTGACGTGTTTAACGGCCGTGCTGCGCGTGAAATACTGTATATCAGAGCCCGCGGTGATGGATACCACATGCTGCAGCCCAGTAACAGTCAGGATTTGCTCATGACTTCGGGTATAGAATAATAATGTGACAAATGGATTAAGAGATTTTTCTTTGAGAAAGAGAAAGTTCTCCAGAACGGCCCAACTCGATATTTTTATACTGATAATGGATCATGACTACTTATGTGAAGGGTGTCGCTTGCAGTGATTAACCCATCAATTATCAATCAGTCAAACTTTATGTGTAAAGCACCTTTCATACAGGTACTGCAGTTCAAAGTGCTACATATAATATAAACGATAAGGAACAAGTGCCTTAAATAAAAGCTAGACTAAAAATTGATTAAGTTTTAATGCATACTTACGTAAAAGTAGTTGAGTAAAACAAAGTAGCTAATGTCTATAAAACATTCTTAATCAAAAGCCAAAGTTTTAGCCGCCTTTTGGTTTCGCAGGATGCAAATGTACTGTTTTGGTTCACTTCCACTGTCGTCGGCCTGGTTTTTGACCACAGCAGAGGGTCGTTTCCAGCGAAACATTTCCACAGCGACTAGTTTACATTCTCGGACAAAGCTGCCAACCAGCTGGTGAACATTGTGGGACATCTAACAGCTAAAGAGACAGATATGTTTGATTGAGACGACAAAAAACCTGAACAAAAAGGAGAATGGATATTGTGCTTACTTTCATCAGGTGGCCTGAAGAATGACTCCAAATGAATGTTAATGTTGCTCTATATCTGCCGGAAATTGAAAATCGGCAAACTCCTTGCCACCACGTTTGCCGTAACGACTAAAAATGAGACAATATGTCGGTGTCACATCTTGATTCTCCTGCCCCCTAAAAAAAAAACTAATAACGTACTGCAGGTTCAAGCATGAGCAGGATTTTTAGGGGAAACCTTTCACCTGAAAATGGCAACAATGCCTTCATGGCTCCACGGTGCCAAGTAGCTGTGATTTAAAATGCTCGCCGCACGGATGTTTCGACCCCCGTCTGTCAGCACGGCCCCGTTGGCAGGCCTTAAGCTTGATTTCTGCTCGGCCGCTCAACAACCACCGACAAAAGATGGCCATGTGTCACCTCGACCTGTGTTTGTACCTGAGCGACACAAGCTGGAGGACAGAGCAATGATTCAGAGGAGCGATCGCACAGTTAACCCCGTGCGCCTGCACGAGCACAGAAACGAGTGGAGCGTAAACGGCCAGATGTGTCTGCGTTCAGGATCTGAAATACTTTGATAACTTGATAACGACATGGTGAAAACAGGAAGGAAGTAAATAAAATTAGCGTCATCAGACGTTGCACTTGATGTGTTAAAGTAATTTCTCCATGCCGCACCTTTTCTTAGCTTTTTCAAATGTGTTAATTCTTTCCATTTTAGGGTCTGACAGCTGTTGGAAGTCATCCAGATAAAAGCCGACATAACTGACATCGTGACAGGCCGACACACAAAAAAACAAAAATCCCAGCCAAAAAACAAAACAGCTGTGGTTCACTGCACACTATAAGTACGTGATTTTGATGTTAATTTGGATGGGAGCGCATCCCATCAGCATATTCCTCGCGCTCGTGCCGCGTGCCTGTCTACACGGCAAAGCTCCACATAAACAGGCAAATGCCACAAGCCTCTAAATGTCAATTAACTGTGATTAATTTCTCTGGCGCATCGGGGAGGGAAGCAGGCAGTGGCCATCCGTTTAACCGCCTCCCCTCTTTGACTTTCCATTTACGTTTTAGCCGATGCTCTAATCCACAGTGACGTCCGCCGAGCGCGACTGACGGATAAGCTACAAACGGCGCGATCATTGGGGTTGAGAGCACATGAAGGCGGAGGGACTGAGAAAGATAACAGTCGCAGTGGTGCATTGACGCCAGTCTCCCCGATAGCAGGGCAAGCTAATGTGTGAAACGCTTCTTGGGGGGGTGAAGAGCATGAACACAGTCAACAAGTGCATGTGACTTCACGGGGCAGCAGGGTTGCCTCTGATAATTGTAACAAGCGAGACAGTGTGTGTGCTTCAGTAAAGACAATGGAACGACTGCACTTGACTGTGGATCAAAAAAATACACGCGTGTTCATTTTGTCTCGTCGTCGTACGTCCAGGTGTTTCTGAATAGAAGAACTGAAGAAAGATGCAAGAAAGACTAAAAATGCAGTTAAAAATCTATTTACAGTCGAAGCATTCTGTAGTTCGACCAGCTATTATTTGTCCTTTAGTTGCTTCAGGGGTATTTGCCCAATCCGACGCTCTTTTGAACCTTCTCCCATCCATGTCTTTCAAAGGTAAAAGGGATGCATTTGCAATAAAGCAAAAGATTCAGCAAAGGTCAAAATCAAAGAAGCCGGCTACATCCTGACTGTTGGTCTCTAGTGCGGTTCAACCTCCACTAGAGCCTACATTTCCCATAATCCAACTCGAGAGGCTCTTTCACTCAAACCTCTCTGCCTCCAAAATGCACATTTCCTTAAAACCCGCAGGCTCGAGTCCAGCTGACCCTGATGTCGCCAGGTGTTTTGTTTCACTTACGGAGCCTCAAGCATCTGAGCTGCTAACTTTTATCGAGCTGCGGGCTAAAGTCATCGTGCCAGTTTGCCGTCACAACTAGCCAAGATCCCCACAGCTCGAGCAAACCCCAGATTACGTCCTCCAGACATGCGTGCGAAGTTTAAAGTGAAGTTTAAAACACGCCAGCAAAGCAAAGCACTGGCCTCGGACGCTCGGCCCTGAAACGGCAAGCGGCAGAATTATTTCTGCGAGCTCCTCGTCCTTCTTTGCTCGCCTCTTTGAGCCAGTCAGCTCGGTCTCCGTGGGGCTTTTTTGAAACTCAGTCAGTCTGAGGAAGGGAATCATTTCTGATGTGATCTTCTGCTCTCTCTGCTCCCTTTCCTTTCACTTTTTCAGTGTGTTTTTTATTTGACTTTTTTTCCCCCTCTCGCATCTCTTTTTGGCCGTTTTCAAACGTCCCCTTCTCTGTGGCCTCCTTTCATTCTTACCCGCCCGTTTTTAGTCATTGCTCTTTATTCCCTCCTCCACCTTCCCCCCTGCAGCTCCACCGCCTTCGGTCTCGCTCTGCTTTAGTCATTTCTTTAGTCACTTTACTTTTTTGTGCTACTCTTTTATTCTGTTGCATTTATCCTTCCTCGTACATTTTTCTTCCATCTTCATTTTCCCCTCCACAGTCTTCCTGACTCCTCTTTCAGCCTTTAACCGCCTCCTCGTTTCTCCATCATCCCGTCTTCCTCTCGTCTTCCTCTTCCTCTTTTTCTCTGTCTGTTTTTATTATGATTCCCCTGCGTCACAGGAGAGATTTCATTGACCACTATGAATAACCCAGACGTTTGTGATTCATGGCTTTTGGTGAGAACATCTGGGGTTTTTTTGGGAGGGGGGAGGCGGTTTGCATTTGAGCTTCTTCATGAATAGTGGCAGTTGTGTGTTGATGTGTTTTAATTAGGGGAAACTGATCTGTGTGTTTTTGTATAAGAGAAGAAGGAAGAGACGTGAAGACGAACGTAATGGAAGGAGAAGCAAATAACGTAGGAAGAGATGAACTCTTGGCTCATTGCCGCCATTCATGTTGATTCAGGCCAAAACTAATGCGACAGGCAGTAGCCTCCATGTATGGATTGTGTGTGTTTTACAGTGCTAATGGATAACTGGTTTGACAGCCCATTGTCTCCCTCAGGGTAGAGACTGTGGTTCAATGAGTCAGTCTCGTATGCACTCACATTACGATGAGATGCCCTGATTTATGCCCACACACCTACACACACACACACACACACACACACACCTACACACACACACACACACAGTCAGATGTACAGTAGTCACACACGCACACTTTGAAGCTTACATATGCCTTTGCACACCAATTCCTGCACACATGGGCGGACAAATGGATGCATGAATGCTGTAAGTCCAACACACACACACACCACACACACACACACTCTTTGTTAGCATGACTGTGTTTTGCAGCTAATTTGCAGGCTAAACCCCAGCACAGCATATTCACCTCCTTGCTGTGGCGTGTAACATATTGTCCTAATCAATCCCCCACACACTAAGAGGCTTTTTCACTGGACCCACCCGGGGCTAGCTATCGGTTAGCGAGTGCTTATCCCCTTTTCTTGTGGAGAGAGTAAGTCGCTGCCGGCTCCCTGCAAGAACTTTATCTTCCCAGGCGCAGGGCCTGGCTGAGGGGGCAGAGATCGAGGGGAGGTGAAGGACACGAGGCCTCGGTGGGATGTGGTCCCAGGTCAGCAGAGGGAGGGGGGGGGATCGGAGTCTGGATCGCTGCATGAGTGCAAAGAACCGTTGGAGGAACAAGTGAGGGGAGAAACTACAAACTAAAAGCAAAGCATCATTCTGTGTCAGGGTAAAATGAGCATCAAGAGGTTTGATGACAGGCTCATTGTAGCAGAAAGACTTGATTCCAGTGCGTGGACAATCGAAATCTTTTCAAAATGCCACTTGAAGCCACATATGGCTGGAAGCTGCCAAGCACACTGAGCTGCTGCCCTTGGATTAGATAGCATTAATAAAGGATTACAAGTTCTCTGTTTTGCTCTCTCTGATCTTTGGTCGTTGTGGGGGGGGGGGGGGGGGGGCGGGGGGGGGGGGGGGGGGGGGGGGGGGGGG
>JAVQJF010082221.1:0-45417 GCA_036023855.1 Gadopsis marmoratus | reverse complement strand
CCGCCACGGCAAACACAGCTCTGAACTGGGCTCTCTCACACACACACACACACACACACACACACACACACACACACACACACACACACACACACACACACACACACACGACCATTTGTGCATCATCTGGGATTTCTGCTTTTTGTCTACATGGTATTCGGGCGATTGTCCAGAGATAGGGCCCATACCAGTCTGAGATTTACTCTGCAGCCTCAGGTAGAACTGCATTTGGTCTTTTTCATCTCTAGCGCTTCCCTATATCTCAAATCACAAACATACATCCAGATTACGTCGCTGACAGGAAGCACTGTCAACAATTGTATGACCTGGGTTCACACACTTTCATGTCACACTCACAACATTATGGTTATTTCAGCAGTGCCAGAATAGCAGCGCAGTCTAATAGTCACCAGTGTTGATATATGAATATACATTCTAAGTGTTCCACTGAGTACAACGTTAGACAACAGTCACAATGAACCACTGCTTATAAGACAGCACGAGTGGGAGTGATGTGAATGCTGAAAATTACTTCACAAAAATAACCCTGCTTGAGGTCTGACCAGAGGTAAATTCTTCCATATGTGAAAGTGGAGGAGACCCCGTTTCTCATTACAGGGATGAAAAATAAACAAAATGAAGCCAACTCTGTTCTTTTTCACGTAGCTCACGGATTAAACTCAAGCAAAAACAATACTGTGTAATGATGCAACCGTTTTTTGTTAAACAATGTAAAAGCTAACAGATGTCTACTTGTCTGCATACATTTATATGTGCCTCTTTTGTCACCAAACACAGAGAGCAGTAATCTGTCCTTGAGCCCTGTCTATTTAACTGTCTGAAGCATAAAAGATACACTGAATGGCCTTAGAATTGACTGAACTGCTGACAAGAAAGGGCAAATAAAAACCTGTGAATATGTATTGGTTTGGATGACTAATAGTCTGAAAATATGCATTTTCAATGTAGATGCATTAGTGTGGTAAAGATGTGTAATCTGATGCTGTATTCGTCTGATTAGCATTGCCTTTTCTGGTACATCAGTGAGGTTAATCAGACAACAAGGGAGACATGGGAGTGTCCATGTGACTCAGTTGAACAGACTGTTGGTCAATCTGTCTGTCCAGAGCAAGGCCTGAACACTGTGCACCATCAATATCAACCAGCTGGCCTTACACAAAAATTCAACACTGCAGTGATAAGAAATACTATAATGTAAAAATCATCTATTGATTTTCTCCCACTATCAAAATCTGTAATTTACAGCTTTCTATATCAGTTTGGCTGTAGTTTCCATCCTGTCAGTGGTTACACAGAGCAAGTCAGTACAAACATCTACGTTCTCAGAGAGCAGAAAGCAGGAAGAGGAGCAAAGTCACCTGACTGAAACAGCAACAATAGAAACACCAGCTGGTCAACAACAGCTCCAAATTAAATTCATGTTGTTCATATTCTTATGGTGAAAAACAGAACCCATGATGTTACACCATTAGTTTTCAAAATAGATCAAGATTAGCACTTGCATTTCAAACATCAGTAGCAATAGAAAACCAACAGTCCTATCTTGTGTATATTCCCACAGCATTTTCAAAGGCAAGAGGCCACATGAAGGGTTAATAAAGCAACTTCCTGTCCTCTTTTTCATTTCTTCTTTCTGAGTAGACCATAGTCTTTGTGTTAAAGTACACTGCACACAAACTACCATTTGCCCCCATAAGCTTAACCCATGCATGAAATCCAGTGGAGTACTACTGTGATCTGATACTTTCATGGGATGTTTTATCATTCATAACCATATGTAAATGTGTGTGCTTATGCCATAGCGACTTGATGAGTCACTTTTGAGGAACTACTGTCGCTGTTATGACTTAATCAAAAGAGCAATGTATTTCACACCTGACTGCAGCCGGTTTGATTCTTTCTTTTGGTGTTCCCTTGTAGACAAAAAAAACAATCCTGGTGTCACATATGTCAACATCTTACCTCCAGGACTGGTCCAGCTCCCAGAATGGTCCTCTCCACCCCGCTGGCATAGCCCTTCTGGCTGAGCGCAGTGAGACAGTGGATCAGGAAGTTGGTACTCTGAGTCTTGCCTGAACCACTTTCCCCAGAGATGACAATGCACTGGTTGACCTTCTTCCTTAGCATAGCATAGTAGGCCACATCTGCGATAGCAAAAATATGAGGCTCCAGTTTGCCCAGCTGGTGGTTCTCGTACATCTTGACGTACTTAGGGTTGTAGATGGGCAGGAACTTGAAGGGGTTGATGGCGATGAGGATGCTGCCTGCATAGGTGTAGATCTTTTTCTTGTAAAAGCGTGTGCGCAGGTTGTTTAATATGCTGTCCTCATTGAGGACGGAGAGGTTGCAGAGGTCTGCAAAGTCGTCCTGTGGAGGAGGAAGGAAGCCCCTGGCAGCTAGCCGCTGTGCCTCCTGCTCCTTAGACACAGGCGGGAGGTGGACATAATGGATAGAGCCATCATGGTTCCTCTCCTGGATCAGGGAAAGGAAAAGAAAATTAAATTAGGTTAACATTTACTGCTGAAAGTGTCACACTATCTTTCTGAGTCAGATAAAAATATTCTGGGTTGTCTGAAATTCTTATATCCAGTGAGAATTGTAAGGGCAGGCCCCAAATGACATTGAGCTCACAGGTCCTATTTCATATTGTATTCATATTGTGCTGAAACGGTTGAAAAGATATTGGGAAACATTGCATGTGTCTAATTTACCTGACTTTTAGTTATATTTTTCCATCATTAGTGTGTAATTTGTTATCTAGGTTGACTACTTGTTTTGGTTTCTCACTGAAAATGGCGACAAAGCAGAAGAGAGCAGAAGGAAGCACAATGCAGTAGCCAGAAAATGGGAGGGCTTTTGTCAACGGTCCACATCCACTGACTGTAAAGTGAACGGTGTGCTGTCAACTCTACCTGTAGTAAGAAGTAAAAGCCAAGGCTCTGAGGGTGTTTCTCCTGGGCTTTCCGAGGCCACAGCAGAAACCTCTGGACTGGCAGGTCTCCAGCCTCTAGAACCCACTCTTCCCCGCCACATTCCTTCACCTCTGCCAGTACATACTTGCGGCCAGGATCCAGCCCCAGTGCCGTGGCAGCGTCCGAGATCACTGAGGCTGCTGTTGCATCCTTCTGCACTCTGAGTAGATAAAAGTAATTACTAAGTTCAACAACATCATAACTAAACATAAACTTGATGCTACCCATACATTTTCCAGCCGTCATACTGTTGCACACTCACCTAAGGTTGCAGCAGGTGGTGGACTGGGCAGCCAGCCGTGGGTAGATCTGGAGCAGGTATGAGCGGCCATCATTATCGTTAAGGCTAGCTGGCTCACCTCCCCCCCCTCCTCCACCTGCGTTCGTTGCCATTGTGGCAGCGCCATCTCTGACACTCATCCTGAGCCAGGGGGAGTGGCCTCAGCATGCCGCACCCACTGCTTCCCTCTCACCACGCAGCACCTGAAAATGGCAGGTTGATTGATCAGTGACAATTATTTTCTCTGTTCTACATCCGCACTGATAATGATGCCCGATCATTTTCCATATTGACACTGGAACACAACCACTGTAGTTACAACATTTGGGATGAAAGACAAAGGATTGACTCTAGCCACACCAACAATTACATATCCTGTTCCAATAAACACTCAGCACTAGTGTAATGCCAGTAGAAACAGAGTAAGAGGGAGCAGTTTCCAATATAAAAGGACTGCAGCTTTCTAAAAGCCTAAACAAAGTGTCAGTGCAGCTCTGAGCAAAATGTAATCCGGACAGCTTTCCAACAAAAGATTCAAACTCAAGCTCGTCCTTCGTATTTGACCCTCTGAATTTTATATTCTGGACATAAAGGAAACTCAGCTACTCAGAGGTGTGTCTTAGATTAGCCTAGAAAAGAGCCCCATACAAACTAAATGTAACAGTTTGACATGATACAGGCCTTATAAATTAGCAGCAGATAATTTGTGAGGCCTGTGTCCTATCAAGTTATTTACTTGCCTCTTTCTTTGTAATCAGTGGTTTATCATAAAAAGATTTTAAAACTCTGTAGAGCACAGTACAGTGAGCAAAGTACCCAGGCAAAATGCTATTCCCTTGTACCAAAATCAAAAAAATTTCAAAAATATCAGAAGAAAAATAAGGTGAGAAATCGTGTAACAGTAAAGATAAGTGCCAACTGCTACACTAAAAATGTTTTTTTAAATACTGGGCCATAATCCCATGACTGTCACCAGGAAACTGCCGACTTGTTCTCATGTAGAAGGATACATAAACTGCTTAGTCCCAATCAGTCACTTCACTCTTGGAAAAACCTCCTCAAGGGATGTCTGCCCATAGGCCCACATTTGTTACAGAACGTGCCGGCTGATCACACACTTGTGTTGATCTGCCGAATATTATTACTTCTTAAACAATCAAATGGTTGCAATGGCTACTTACACTATATACCAATGTGTTAGATGAAATTAACATAGGAGTCAGAACAGGCATCGTCTTTGCCGCAAAATGTTTAAAGTGATACCTCAACGTTTCAATATTCAGTTAAGTAAACGTGGAATTTTAAACCTTTAAAATAGCTCTTCTCTCAACTGATGCCAAATCAGAAAATGTTTTCTAACAGTGTGCCGAATGCAGAAAAGTGTCAAAAAAAAAGCAAAATGTGAAGCAAAATTATGATGGAAAAGTAGCAACACAACACATGACAAACGGGATAGTTCACAGAGAGAAAGCTAATGTTTAAATACTTTGAATGTAACTAGTGTCCAGTTTGTGGTTTTACTCGCATCTAAAAATAGATTTCAGTCATCAGAGCAGGTCAATCAAAATTGAACTGTACTTCAAATTCAGCATAAGAAAGAGAAGAATATTAATCTTGCTCTAGAAAGCACCTGAACATGGGTACGGGGCTCAGATGTGCATCGTGGTGACAATGATTCAAATTTGACAACACTGCAGTGTATTCTTATCGCATCACAATTGCCACTGAAACTTTACCGTAAGTTGCAGCTGCAGATGGTGCACAGCATTTGAACCCTTCCGCTCACTGATAGCATCCAAAAAAAAAAAAATACAGAAAACATTTAGGGTAAACCACAAATGGTGTAATGACTGCACATCATTTACTCTCACAGACAAGACACCTACAGTCAGTGACGTATGACATCCTGACTTGGCAGGATAAAGTGTTTAGCAACTTTTCACCACTGCAGATCAAGTCTCCATCCACGGTTATCATCTTACATCTAACAACATCACAGAGCCCTAAGCAGACCATTAACTGAGAACAAAGTAGAGGTTTGTTCAGGTCTTACGACGATTATCACCGATTTCCTGACTGAGGTGAAGCTGCCTTGAAGGTGTATCAGGTGGTCAGGACATACCCATTACTGATGAATCACGACTGGCTTCTAGTGATATCACACATTTGTGCAAATGGTCTCGTGCTCTCGTTTCAAAGAACGCTAGACTCTAAATACCAAACCATAACTCTTTCATTGACACATGGCTATCTGCTACCTGCACACAGAAGAAAGAGAACAGTTGGGTTCATCCATGTATGAGTAGCAGTTTTCCACACCACAATGTACTGTCTGTACAGTAGTTAGTGTCAGAACAAAATCATGTTGGGCTAAAGCTTCTCTGTAATTAGCACTCAAATCATACAACCATACGTCTTTGTAAACTGCAGGTTTACTTCACCCCACATCACACACATTTCTGACCGTGCCAGTTGCTGTGGTTACTTTGCCAGACGGACACGATGACAGCCTTACATTAATCACCTATGAACAGAAAGCCTGGCCAACGTTATAGATTCATTTAAAGGCAACTTTTTAAAGCAGTCCTGAGGGTTTTTAAGGACTGATTCAGTGTAACATCCAGCTGGACCACAGCCAGAGGAATATGATCCAGCCCGGTTAATGTTGTCTGTAACAAAAATGAATGCAGAAAAGTGATCTATAGGAGGGTGTGAATCACACAGACAACAGCTGGGTAAAGTTCTGTCTAATGATGGATCATGTAGCGTGGCTTTGCATCAGTAATGCATGCTGTGTAAACTTTAAGTCCCCTTTAGGGAAATGGGAACCTGGTTTAAATCACTGTATCGTAGGCAGACAGCACTGCTTTGGTAACCTGATCCCGGGTCGAGTTCTGTAAGCACCGAGTCCTACAGTTTATCACTTTTATCATTGAAGCAGAGACAGTTTATTTTCTCAACCTGAAAAATAAGAAATGTTATAGTCTGAGATATGCCCAAAAAAAGCAGGCTGGGGGGAAAAGAGGCAAGTTCTCCATTCCTTCATTATGAGGTTTGTTTTCATTGAAACTTTCCAATGACGGATATAACCAATTGTGCTTATGTGTTCTGTGGAGTTATTATGAATAATACACACAAAGGAGTCTACTAAAAAAGGAGTCATTCTACAAATTAGTGGTTTAGTTCTGGTAAGAGGATTGCTCATTTCAACTGTGTGTGAAAATTACTTTGCGAAACGGTGAGAAAAATAAAGTTTTGTCTCTTCCACTAATGCTTAACCATGTGAACTTAAAATAATCACAAACAATCTCACCCAACAGTCTTTAACGTTATACTGAATTAACACCTCTGCTTAACCAACAAGAGATACCAAACCAAACCACATGGTGCTGCTAGTAACTGGTTGGGTTTCATTTTGCCTCTTAATGCATGAGCATTATCCATCTGTTTAACAGGAATCTATAGTTTAAGATATTCAAAAAGGATAAAGATATCTTAACAGGGCCAACTCTGGAATCATTTAGGTCATGGCAGAGAATTAGAGGGAAAATAGAGCAACTTGAGACTCATGAGCTTGTGCCTTTGCCAGGCTAGCTGACCACAGTCCCAAAAACATGCAAGTCAGTAAAATGCCATGGCATGCAAAACTACAGAGACCACAAAAGACAGCATCATCATTATCCTCCATCATGGACCCTGTCTGGTTTAAATCTGTCACTTTAACTCCTGAGCTGCTCTCTCAACTAGTTTTAAAAGAGCAAACAAAGTTACAGTATCTGTTTGTAAGATATAAATTATTTCATAGTGACAGAGAAAATTGAACAAAGAAAAAAAAAAGAGGAAGGCAGAAGGAGTGACAGAGAGAGAGAGAAAGGTAAACATCTAAAAGTGAGACAGAAAAGAGAGAGAGGACAATCAAAGGAGGCCGGGGCTTTGAGATAATACAGCTTCCTCCCAGTGGAGGAGATCCTCTGCAAGGATGCTCAGCATTCCACAGATAAGACCCAGGGTTGTCTGCTTTGCGTAGGCTTAGCCTGGCACTTTAGCTACTTACTGAGGGTTGATAGGAAGACACTAGAGCACAGGACTGCAGCCGAGGGTAGAGAGGGTCTCTTTTGCTGCTTATGGTGGGCAGGGAAAGGCATTAACAACTAACAAGATCCTTGAACCAGACATCTGGGGGTCAATATTTCACTGAGCTGTGCTGTTAACACTTAAAGTTATGGTCTGTTTTAGACGTTATCATTTTGACAAGCACAATTTCAAAAGAGAAAGAGTGTACAAATCACTGAATATGCAGGCATGCATACACACAGGAAAAATGAGACAACAAAAACAGTATATACCTCTCTGCCAAACTGGAAAGACAAAAAAAGCCCTTCATTACAACTGAAGCTGGAATTGGCAGTAAGAGCGGGAGGTGTTTGACAGTCACTGGCAGAAGTGAAATAAGCCAACCAGGTCTTACTCACTTTCTCCCAACTCCTACTGTCTCCTACTTCATCTTCGCCCACCGTCAAAGAAACAGTGAAAAGCTCCACCCAAAGAAATTCTAGAGTGCCAATTAGTGGAGAGAAAAGAAATAGGTTGCCTTTATATGGCCAGTTGCTGGATGTGTTTATGATCTTACTTAGAGATGTGTGAAAGCATTGAGTGTTATGTTCTTAGTCTACAGTGCTACGGACAGTACATTTTTCTTCCTAATGGACCTCCCTAGACTGGTGCACACACCCACACCCGACTGTATAAACAGAGTAGCTTGTAAGTGCTGAGACACCACCAGCTGACTCGATGATCTGGCAGGAAGTGAATGACCCAATGACACATAGAGGGACGACGCACGTCAGCTGGAATAGATTGCATTTCTCTGTTAACTCTCTTTCTCACTCCTCCCGTGTCTCCCTTGCTGTATGCCTCACACGCTAACGCACGCACACACACACACACACCGGCATGAACAAAAAGGAAGAAAGTTCTGTCTGCGGCAGTCTGTGTGATGTGGACCAAAAAGGTATGGTGACTCCCAGCATTCCTCATCTGCGTCACAGGAGGACGTCCTATAAATCTCATGAGTCAGGGGTACAAGCACCTCCTATCGTGGACGTAGCTAGTCACAACATGACTATGACAGCAAAAACTGTAAAGCTAACTATGACTTTGAATGCATCCATAGTTTGTTTATTTTGCTGCTTTTCTTTGTTTAACATGATTGTGGACTGTATATCTGTGGCTATGTGTGAGTTCTGAAATGTTAGAAGATGAAGAAGCATTTTTCTGACATTTTATAGACCAAGCGATTCATAAATTCTTTGAGAAAATAAATCTTAAGGTTCAGTGAAATATACTACTTCATTGTCTTGTGTTACTGAGTCATAGTTTAACAAACAACATACTGAGGGAAAAAGGGGTCATTCAGGGCTTCATGAACTCAATAACGCTGACTCCTTAATCCTCCATAAGAGCACTTTATTGAATATATTACCATGGCAAAAAGAAAAAAAGCAACAGGAAAGTTTGATCTTGAGGACCCAGCCCTAATGAGTAAATGCAAGGCTACATCATGAGTGTTGGAAAGGAGAAATTTCTGGATCTGACTCACAAGGGATGAGCAAGTTAGGTGCAATTGTAGAGACAAGTGATTGTGACTATGTAGTCTAGGGAATTCGCACTTTCACACAAAAAACGACATGCCTGCTTCGTGAAGCAATCAAAATGCTGTACAGGCAGAAATGACACAAAGCAGCTCAATGCTTATGCTATCAGTATTCATCCTTCTCAACTAGTACCAACAGAAGACACATTATTTTTAAACACTTTTGGATAATATCACAATCATACTATGTCTGTACACCTTGTTCCAAGGCTTTATTGAAGCTTCTTCTTTTTAAATTTATGAACTGTTCAAATCCATCTGCCAACATTTTTATAAATCTTATATCTTTGGAAATCCTTGACAAGAATTTAAATAAAGATCTGTGGGTTGAAAGTCTGCTTGTTCCAACAAAATGTGCTTGTAATGATGGACCCTGATGATGGAAGTCTTGTTGGGGTGGAGGGGGTTAACCAACTGAACAGGTTACATGTAATCATTTTGTTTTACACTGAATTTCAAACTGCCCAGGCCTAACTACACTCCTTTCAGGGTTCATCTGTTTGTCTGGCTGCAACGCTGTAGACCAAGTTCCTTTCCTCTCCCCAAAGGAAAGTGGAGCTGGGCCACTGAAGTATCCATCACCACTACACTGCTCTCTGCATGACCTAATGGAGATGAGAGGGGCTGGCTCTGCGCCAAAGCAGGCTGCATTGTCCTCTGGGCACAATGAGTGACAGAAGCAAGGGAAGTACATATTCACTCAGTGTGTGCGTACGTGTGCGTGTGCGTGCGTGTGTGTGCGCTCTTAGGAATTCATAAATACACTCAGGACTTCTCTGATAGAGATAGAGGGAGAGAGAGATTGCTCCTCTTGCTACTGAGTGCTGGTAAAACAGCCTCACTGTTGAAGCTCTATAGGAAGTGCAGATACAACCAAAATGGCTGTGAATAGATCAGAGCCCTCCCACTAGAGCCATGCGGCCTATTCAAAGATGCAGTCTTTTGTTTAAAAAAGGGACCAAAACCTCAATCAGGGAATTAACTCATCCGGCAGACACCAACTGGGCTCAGTAAGACAAACACAGATAGGGAGAGAACTATGAAGAGTGAATGAAGGAAAAGGAAGAAAGAAAAAAAGGGCTGTAAAAGCTCATCTCCTCCCCCCTGTCTTTAAGTCAGCTCCCAGGCTGGATAGCATGAACAATAAAACCAGAGCTGAGGAACATCTGCTGCCTCCGTCTAAAGAAGAGGATAAAGGAGAGAGGAGCCGCAGGGATCTTGTTGATATTACGCTACTCATTCAATATGGAGCCCAAGCTCATGGTCAAAATCCTCTTCTCTGCCACAAATAAGGGGCTAGGATAGGAGTATGGAGTGCAGAGAGAGACATCACAGATGATACATATAAGCCAAACTGCACAATGGCAAGTCTTTGAGAGTGATAAACATCATTTGATATCTCCCCCAAACACAATGACTGCTTGGTTTTACCAAACCATAACTAAACTCAAGCTAGCCAACTGAGACAATAACACCATAACGGTGATGGACAATGCTAATCAATTATAAAATGGTTGTCTGAATGCAATACATTGATCTGCCTCTCCCAGTATCATGTGTTGGACTCATGTATTGACAAACTGAAGCAGGCTGCTGTTCATTTAACATCCCTCGGAGGTAGGTATGACCCCGTATCACACACACAGATCATTCCAAGTCAAGCGAGAGGGGTAAACATCAAGAGCTGGGGCTGGCTGCAAACACACTGGATAACCTACTGAAATCATGGCTGTATTACTCCTCCAAAGTCTACACATGTCAGCCTGTTCTGCTGTTGCTTGAGGCAATCCAACATTAGTTTTAGCCACAGCTTTATGAACTCCTACTTTATGTACATTTCACAGCGGGTCAGTAATCCAAGAGGCCCAGACACAGCCTTACACTACTCCCGTGTCTCGCCACCCGTCTACCTCAGCTGTACCGCTGCATTTTCAACTGCTTACTTAGCTGTGCCCCTTTCCCTCCATCTCTCCTGTCGTACCACTGTCTTTCACAGAATCCTCCCCTTCGACCCCCTGCTGGTCACCCCCTTCTGTTCCCCACTGCCTAACATTTGGCACTGCTGCTTTAACTCAGTCCAGATGCCGAGCCACACAGAGTAGAGAAGAGTGGAGGAGAAGCGCAGTGCTGAGGGAACTCTGCTTACTATAAAATTAAAAAAATTCATGTCCTGGTGTTTTTGGTTTACATATAATGCCCCTTTACTATTCTGTAATCCAGTCAATCAGACCTGAGGTTAAGCCCCAGTGAGCAGAGTGGAAAGGATTTTACATATTTCAATGAAACACAAAATACTAAAAATGCATTGCATTTAAAATCAGACCATTCAGAACATGTTGCAGAGTGGTGGAAAAGAGCACAATGACGCTTACATGCAAATATACATGAACATGCAAATGCTCCCCAAATAATATCCCAGCTTTGAATGTTGGCCATGCACAGACTCACGTCCCAAGGTACTTTCATCTAGACCAGAGGTTAATACTGGAATGAGACATACATAGCAACCAAGATGGGAGTAGAGAAATGTATGTTTTCAATCAGTGTCATGGGATGAAACTAGATTCAGCAGCATCACATGAAATACACCAGACCAGTGAGGCCATAGCATGTCTGACTTAATGCAACCCAGAAGGCTCTGCTGAGTCTGATTGGCTTTTTTGGGATTCCACGCTGGTCGGTGGTGACAGGAGATTACGGAGTTCTCCAGAACAGAAATCTCAGCCATGTTGAACTAATAGACTGGTTTGGAGCAGAGGTGGACAAATACAGTATAGCGATGACATTTGGGCAATGGTGTGTTCGTCCTTAGTATTACAGACATTCAGAGTGTGGCTAAAACAACAAAACACTAGTACGATACAATGTAATCCTCTAGTATAAGTTCTATATTTGTAAAACTCTTCAATGTTTGATCAGATTGTGTCAGAGAGCTGCTGGTTTAACTCCACTGTTAATGTTGGTTGTAATAATATAATCTTTGGCCATTTCTGTAGTAGCTAAAAAAGAGAAAGTAGTCTGTGCAGATAGTGCAGCTCGTCAGGAAGCTGAATGATATTATCGAACTTTTCCCCACCAAACAGAGAGCTGAAACAATTTGTCAATTATTCAATTAGGTGATTGTCAGAAAATCAGCCACAATTTTAATAATGAAATAATCGTGTCATTTTGTTAAAAAAAAAAAAAGCACGTCTCAAATGGGAATATTTGCTGGTATCCTTAGTGTTCTGTGATAGCAAACTAAAAATCTTTGGGGTTTGGAGTGTTGATCAGACAAATAATGTAATAGAAATTTTTCACAATTTCCTGATGAGACATCATAGACCAAATGACTGTAGCGAACAGATGAATCATTGTTATTTGCAGCCCTACCTGAATTAAGACTGTTGTCAGGTTAAACCTTTCCAACTTGCATCGAGCAGGTGTTTATGTTATTGTGTCCATCCCCTGCATATGGAATCAGTCTAAAGAAAGATGTTCCAGCATGAAGCATCAAGAAGACCAGTCTAAATAAATGCATCAATTTGCATGTTTATTTGATTCAGGTGCATTTGATATTGGGTAAACAACGGCTGCTCAGGATGGTCTCTAGTTATGGAAACACTTCCTTTCCGTTCGGCATGATGAACCACATGCACAAACACACACAAACATACAGTATGTCATCTGGAAATGTGGGCCAGCTGCAGGCAGAAATCGGGAAGAGGAGAAAAGGAAGCGAAGGCAGGGAGGCAGACAGAGGGGATTATTGTACACGCTCACTCATGTGGGTACCCTGCTCTAAAAACACATCCCAAACACATTACTCCATTGTAGCACCAGAATAGTCACTGCAGTTCATACGTATTTAAAATCCCTTAACCCCAGTTACACATGCCTATACACACTTTTCTTTATTCCTTAGAAAAGAAAAATGTTCAGGCAGCAGGGAAAAATAGAAATGGTAGTGATTTCAAGCTATATTTTGGCAAGCATGCACCGCAGGTAGCAGGGAAAAGCTGAGGTTGAACCTAGCTAACACAATCTAAAGCCTCTACACTCTCTACTATGACACCATGTTTTAGTGTAGGTGGCTCAAAGAGGTGCCAAAATCATGCTCCACCAACTGGAAAACACCTCAATGTTAGTAATATTACCCATTCTACATTTTATGCCTGCCTTAACATCAGTAACCATAAAAATGGGACAAAAAGCAGCAGGAGGGCAAACAAAAGTAGATTGAAAATGTGTAATGATGGGGAGTAACAAAAGGGAAAAAAGTATAATCTCAGACATTTTAACACACAATATACAATATGCGGTGCGGCTAGTATCATGTATTGAAATTAATCTATCTTCCCTGTGGTGTGTCCTGATGATGTTTGGGTGGCCTGGCAGGTTCACAAACCAACATGTGGATGATAAGCATCTTAGAAAGGATAACATCTAGGCCTAGTGGGACCTTTTTCTAAATCTACCCAGTGACATTGTTTTAAAAAAGAAAATTGCGCAGGACAGTAACAGCAGGAAAGAATAAAACTGATTCTGTGAAAGATCACATTCCAAAAAAACAATACAAACCAATTTATGGTAAAAACACAACACCACTAAGCTATTTTCCAAAAGGCACAACTTCTACTGTCCCTTTCGTTTTCTTCTGCACGGATCATGTCGTGTTGCTCAACACTCCACCTCTCCCACCTAGGCCAGACATCCTGAAAGATTTCTGTCAGATGAAATGTAACTTACATATGGAGCCATTCATCAGTGACCAGAGTCAGACTGAACGGTAAAAATAGAGCAAAAACAAACAGAACAGAGCAGAACCCAGCCAATGTAGAGCACACAGCCATGGTCTACTGTTCCTGCTCCATCTCTCTCTCCTTCTCCCCTCAACTTGTCTCTTTCCCCATCTGTGCTTCTCTTGTCTGTACTCTTCTGTGCTTTGCTTTTTTCTTTCCCTTCTCTTGTCACTTTCGACAGCCCTTAAGGCATCCAGTGGTACGGCTGAGCTGTAGTCAGGAGACTGGGACAGAGTTCAACCCTAATGCTGAACACAAAGCACTAAACATGCTCCAAAATACAAGCCCTGTATTAACAAGTTTGGACTAGAAGTGTACGTCAAAGGCTAACATACATCACAATAACAGCGTCACCAGCATTTTGTTTTCCAAAGAAGATCACCTTGCCACACAGTAATCTGAATCTCATGATTTCTAGGTTATGTTAATTGATATGATTACATGAACACAAATAACCTGATTAAACCGTAATCAATATGCGAGTAAAGTAAACACCATATCCATACTGCATTATGAATGCGACTGTACTATCACAGTGACATTATGTTATGCCCTCCAATCTCACTCTAAAAAAAGAAACTCAGACAAACTGAAACACACACCTAGAACTAATTACAAGGACATGTGCTATGTGGACCTTGTACGCACTAGTACAACACTGTGCCACCTCCGCCATTGTCCTCTGTAACACACTGGCTTACTTCTGCCCTGGCACGTACGAGGGGAACGGTTTGCCACTTCTACCGCCTTGCCTGGCTGAGATTATTAGTTTTTTCCTCAATTCATTTCAAAATGAGCGAGTAAGGAATGACGTTGGAGTCCAACCCAATTTGTGCCAATATACTTACGCCTTTAAAAGAGGATTTAGAGTATTAGATTAGGTACTGCTTCATTCCCTTTATAGAGTCTTAGGACTTCAGGTCCATTCTTAAATCTCTTTCCTCCTCTGTACTTCCATCTCTACAGCATATGTGTAAGATGCAAATGTGGGTAGTTTGAATAAGTACACAAAAAAGGACATCATAGCTTAAACTTCAACATCCCTGGTCATTACATAGTCATCAGGAAGAACTCACAAGATATAATCATGGCAGTCAAGTGAATAATAATGATAGATACACTCAAGCTATGCCTAATGATCCAATTTTGACAGTCACCCTCAGAACTGGACTATTGGGCAGAGTAACTCAGGGTGTGCCCTCTCTCTGCTCATAATCCAGAGCCAAGGGACAGGATCAGTGACCACAGAAAGGATGGAGGGGGGAGGTTATAGCACTCACCACAGCCATCAACTAGTCAGTCAATCTGTATCCACACACACACACACATACAACAGTCTCCTTCCTGAGGGTGACCACTGCAGCTGCGGGGGCAGGGAGCTAGTGACAGAAAGGCTTCAACATGCGAAACTTGAAATCTGAGATACAAGCACAGCACATATTTTTTGCAAATGGTTGCACGTGTTGTTGGCCAGTACTGATATTGATGATTGAAACATGCTACACTTCAACAAAGTATCTTGTTGAGAAACAAAAGATGGGTGCAAAATATGTCATATTCTATTGTGGACAATTAAACTATTTTGTGTGTTTTTGTAGCTGAAATGTTTTCGTTTGGTGGCCCTGTGTGGCTGCTGCCCAGTTTTGGCTGACAAGTTGCAGGCTCTCACTGGGAGACCTCCAACCACAGGAGTCTCTGCCAGAGCTAAAGCCCATGCATCAAAATCCCTAACAGAGAGAGACTTATACCACATGTCAAAAAAGTGTAACTATCCCTTCAACAATATGAACAGCTAAAAAGTTGAAAAGCTGAAATCCTTATGAAAATCAGGGCTGCTGAGCTGCATGTAGCACAACTGATAAAACAGGGTTATTCTTGGGATCTCTCACTCTACATCCATACATTTGAATGCGATGAAAGCCAGGTAATGTAAACACTGTGGACAGTTAAACATGTCACATGTAGATTCGAACCTAAATGTCATATGAAATCCCTGTGCTTAAAGCTACAACAAAGTGGTTAAAACATGTCCTCCATGATGCTGACAGACCACTTTTCACTTCACTGTGGAAAATTCTTGAGTTGTACATTTGGGTTAAAGCCTTCGCTTGGCTTATAACTATGCCTATAATCAGAATCTAAACAGGCAGATTTGATATAATCAGAATCAGAATCAAGCTTTGATCCCAATCATTTCGGCTTGATGTGTTTGGACCCTGCAGTGGAGCCTGAGTGAAGACTAAGGCACAACAAACAACTGTACTGTAAGTAAGTAGGCCATCCCTAAACAGACGGTCTGCCTTTTCCTCACTTATACCCTATCATTACAGCTGGGTCTATTTATAAACCCCATAAATTCAGCTTTCCACATTGAAAGAGCCAAGTTACCAAGGAGTTTGAGGAATTGATGATTTTAAAACCTCACCCCCCCCCCCTCGTCTACTCACACAAACTGCCTTGCTCATTTGCTAACTTTCTTTTGCATGCACTCTCCATCTGGTCCAGTCCCTGCAAAAGCAGCTTTCTGCAGAACGCAGGGCTATTTTTTCTCCGGTGTTTCGCCACAGAAAGACGAACCCTGGAGCATTCCTGTCACGTTACTGCACTAAGCGCTAACTGTATGTACACAAAAGCACACACATACTGTGTACGTACTCTACTGGTGTCCCATTTCTCCTTTCTGACCTCCTCCTTTCCATTCCTCACTTCCTCTGTCACACACCTACCCGTAGCTTGCGTTACGAAGTGAACCAGTAACACTGATGGGAATGATCCAGCTTTTACCCATCGCAGCCTATTCAAATCAGCTGTCAACGTCTGAGAAAAGAAGATATGGAGATGACACTGAGTGATACAAGATCTTGGATTGTGTTCTCTTGAAGTTATAATACTAGCAGCTGAACCAGCCCACCAGTTTACAAAAGGCAGAATGACACCTAACCCAGCCCATCCGAGAGCTCTTGAGCAGCAGCGTAAGAAACAGAGTGATATCTTTCTGATGAACACACAGGTAATAGAAACACAAGCCTCTACATGTCTGACTTTCTTGACAAGCCCTTGGCAATCAGCCCTTCAGTATCCCTCATGTAGTAGAAAACAAATTTACACTTGGCAAACGTTTCTCTACATTCACAGGGCCACATTTAAAAAATATATATAAATATAGTATAACAAAAAATACAAATTGATCCAGTGTTTTGTCACGCCATTTGTGTTCATTCCACTATGCATGCTTTCTCCTTTAGTCCACACACAAAAATAATCAACTGAAATAATAATCTGTTAGATCAATTAAAGTTTTCCACCACTTAGAGAATATATACCATTGATCCAGTGATAAGAAGTGTGCTGCACATGCTTCAGGATAGTTGAGTTAGCTGGTCTATATGGACATAATGAGGCTGTTCGGCAGAGCCATAGGACTGCAGGTGTCCGCGTCATTCCAGAGGGAGCCTACATCATCTTGGCCCAGTACACCAACTGCACAGAGACATCGCATGCTGCTAAGGGACTCTCTAGAAATAACTCTGCTGCCACAGCACATCAGAGCTCGACCTGTTCTTCTGTCCTTGTTCTATCAGAGACCTAAATTAGTCAGATTTGGAAGAAAAACAAAAAAAGAGGAACCCAAGAACAGCCTAATACTGAACTCACATGAGCAGGGTTACAATACAGTACACAATCTAGGCAAACAGACAAAATAAACAAGGCATTTTTGCACATATCCTTTGTGTTTTCATAATCATTTGAAATAGGAGAAAGTCAGGCAACCATGCACAATCTGCAGGTTTTGCACATATACACCAAACAGTAGGCTGAAACCAGACAAAAATGCCAGTGTGGTTGACGTTAACGACACATACACACATACAGCACTTCCTACAGCCACCAATTTCACATAATTTCCGACTCTAATGATGTCATCAACAGTTGTGAGAACAAAATAGAGCCTACAAGTAATTTTAGAAACCCCGAACACACTTGACCCTGAAAACACACAAGAAAAGATAAGACACTAGACAGAGGTGTTGACAGAGCCATTGCAACCTCCACAAAGTTGCCTTTACTATCTACAGTGAGAAAACAGCCCACACACCTCTACAGTCATCAGCTAAAAATAAAATGCTCATAGGTAGCTAACCACAGGACGCCTAAGACCATGGAATTTCACACGACATTAAACCAATGCAATTTCATTATCATTCTTCGCCCACCACTTCCTTATTGTTGCCTTAAAAAAAACATTTAAGCTATCTTGCTGACTGCGGTTGTGGTGTCACAGCAGAAAGCATCATATTAGGAGGAAACAACTAAAGTTCCTCTAATTTGGTTCAGGTTGAAGATCCAAAACAGCTACTGACCCAAATTATTTCAAATCACTGGCCTAGTACAATAAGCAGGACACTGCCTCTAGAGATAAAACCAACAGCTCTGTGGACTCTTAAAACACACAAAACTTAACTGAGATAAGACTGATTTATAGTGTTCTCTGTGAGGAAATTAATATTTAATAAAAACACACAAGGTAAGATCTATTAGTTGAAGAAAAAAAATGTAATAAAGCTGAATATAAAAGCCGAGTCTGAGGAAACACTTGAATCTCTCCTATGAGAAATCTTGGCACATCTATGATCGAGGCAATTATCTTTTCATCAGCAGTCTCACACAATTGCATCCACCAGGATGTGTAGACCAATTACAACTGAAGGCTGAGCTGGAGATGTAATTGGTCTTCCTTCCCCCACCCCCTTCTTGTCCTCAACCACTGTCAGCTCTGCAGTGGGGTTTGTACCGACCATTAGCAGAGAGCCATATGGCCCTTTTCTTTCAAGGACGAGAGAGAGCTGTTCTGCGGATTGCCTGAGTGTTAAGAAGCACTTTAACTTGTGTGGTGGTGGTGGTGGGGGGTTCTGTTTGCAATAATTTGAAGATTTTGGGACGGGTTTGTTAAGTGGGGAAAAAGAAATATTAAATATTAAAGCTCCGGTTCAGACATCATTCATACATGTTTAGAAACATTGTTCATATCTGAATATTACCTATATTCAATTACATCCCATCTCTTCCCTTTCACATTTGCAAATACTTACTAGAATTGAAATTGTGAGACAGGATGCATTTTAATAAATGGAGATTTGACTCTTAAGCTTTCTCCGAGGGATTGGGATGTTAATTAGATTTTGACTATGACAGATGGGGACCTTGATTGGATTGAATATGCTGATGCTTGATCCACGGCACAGTGTAGTTGGCAGTTGGTGCTCACACACATTCACATGCCTCCTGGAGAAGGTGGTCAATTGTCAAGTCAAATGACCTTTACTGTCATTGATTATGTTACGTAATTTCAAAAGAATTCTACGATGCTCATAAAATAGCTCTATTATTGGAATTGGTATGAATATTAGACATGCAAGGTCAAATATGCAGCATAAATTAAATTAACTCTACATTCTGTCAATGTCACTTCCAGAGTTTGGACCTGAAGACTTAATATAAAGGCTGTCTTCTTTTTAATGAGACGATGTCACTTGCATTTATATTCCACGCAGAAGCTTTGTAGTTTGTGGATAAACTGATTGATTATTATCAGAAGAGAAATGAAACTAAAACTATAACAACTACTATAATAATTGAAATATACTTTAAAACTGTCATTGGCTCAGACACACAGTCACACTAAACTTAAAAATAAAACGAAATAGGATAGGTTAATTCCCCACCTACTTGCTTTGCAGAGTACATTTGCACTACATTCCTAAAACCACCAGCAGGTGAATATTTCTAATGTTCCACTCTTTAGTCTGACAGCTTATTTCAAGCCATTCAAGAACGCCTCAGTCACAACATGTGGCTTATTAAGCTGCTTGTGTGACAGAAGAAAGTGTAAATACATGATTTCACCATGAGAACATGTCTTGCTAGTTGGGCCACTGGACGAGCCCAAGTGTTCAGACCAAAGTAAATCAGAGAAATGGAAAGAGGGGAACAGAGAGGGAGAGGAACTTCCAAGTGACGTGCACATGTGCATAATTTTAGTGCTCCTATGTATGATTATGTTTTTCCACCACCCAGACATTAGTCATGTAGCGAGAGCATGGTCCTGCAGCTCGTGTGGAAGATTTTGTTAAGGTTTGGCCAATGTGCCACTGCATGGAAGAACCAGCTACAAAATGAACATGTCAGTGAATATATTTCACATGACATAATACTAATCAACATTGAGTGAACATCCTCAGAAATATCATGATTTTGATTGCAACAATATATATCCAGTCATAATTGCTGACCTCTAAATTGATGAGGTGACGGTAGCTTCAGGTGACTCAGGTTACAGATGTAAACCAGGGCTGGGTGATATTAATATTAGTATGCAATGACGGGAAAAGTACGTAGACGTAGTCATTGCTGATATTAGCCACTAAGTTCAGAGAGTTTTTTGGTTGGTTGCAATACAGTTGATAAGATCTGGGGAAAAGAAAACATTTTATGTTCTATAATGATATTAGAATTAAAGTCCCAGACAATACCTATCCCATATCATGGCAACAATACTGTATCAATATATCTCCCATCACTGGCAATCATAGCTGTAGTCAGCCATAGATTGTGCCCCATTGAGGGCACATAATAACAGTTATGACACACTGGTAATTTGGATAAGTTGTAGTTAGCCCCTTCTAGACTATTCTGGTTGGGGTTATGTCAAGGCCTCCCTCAGCAGTCTTCCAAAGGGAAGAAGAAAAAAACTCAACACTTGTGGAGCCTTTTCTGAAGTCCACAACATAAACAGCCCACTGACCTGCACGTCAGTCACATTATCAGCCGCAACAAGTCAACCTACACACGCTGGATGCGACCGTCTCTGCTGTGGCACTGACCAACAGACAGGTCAACGGACCAACAGACAGGTCAACGGACCAACAGACAGGCGACCGTCTCTGCTGTGGCACTGACCAACAGACAGGTCACCGGACCAGCAGACAGGCGACATGCTGTTATCGGCTACCATCACTGCAGTCAGCAGCACGGGGCGGCCGTGAAAATGAGCTAGTAAGCTAGCTGCATGTTGGGTTCAAAGTGGGACGTTGGACATTTACTTTCCGCGGAGAATGGTTGAAAAAACAACAACAACAATAAAAAAACGTTAGTTCACGGTAACTTCTTTCTGTCAGCGCGGTGCCTGGTGGCCACAACAATTGAACGCGTACCCGTCGACAACAGTAAAAACCCCAACCAAAAAAAAAAAAAAAAATAAGATTTCGATTAATTCATTACTTTGCCGTGTAAACCTTTAAATGAACAAGCTCGCGTAAAAAACAAAAACAAAAAACAAAAAACAAACGCCAAGAGCGCAGAACAGACGTTACTCAACGTACCTTTCCCGGCTGCTGCTCTCATTGTGTCGGTGCTCCTTAATTACATTCCTCGCAATTCAACCAAGCGGCGAAACGACAACTGAGACCAGGTCGCAGCTTTCCGGTGTGTGTGTGTGTGTGTGTGTGTGTGTGTGTGTGTGCTGCGTTTTCTCCTTCGATTAAACCGAGACGGACTCGTACGTTGCCAACCAGGCGAACACGGCGGATTCTCAGACACACACAAAGCTCCCAACTCAGTCCGTTTGAATGTTTGAAATGGGGGAAGGAAAAAAAAAAAAATATATATATATATATATATATATAACGAACCGATAAAAAAAACAAAACCGTAGCACACTTACACGCTTAAGGTTCACTTAGATAAAGGAGAGCAGTTCGTGAGGTAAAATAGGCTCCAAAGTCCAGTCTTTCCTGACAGACTGTGTGCTTTCAGACCGGCTAACCAGCTAGCCTGTCGCTACTTCCTTTCTCTTGCCTAAATAACAGAAGCTGTCTGTCTGACTGAAGCGGTGAAAAAAAAAAGTTGAGGAAAAAGGCACAAGCAAGATTCTATACAATGAAGGCGCCCTGTTGCTCGGGGGGGGACGTTTGTTAAAGAACAGCGCCCTCTGCAGGATTACCTGCGGCGGTGCTACAAGGTGGCACAAAGGCCCCCGGCGTCAACAAACAACAGTTGATGTACACAAATCAGTCTCTCTGCAGAAGACACAGACCATGAGCTGTATTCTGCCACCATTGTTGCATCTGCAATTTTTTTCAGATCTGTAAACGAGCAAACGTTGAAAGGCATCTTTCATCTTCTGCCCAAATCAGAATCAGAATCAGAATCAGGTTTTTTACGTTCTCACATACAGGAATTTGCTTTGGTGTGTTGGAGCAATACAAATATGAATATAAAAATAAGTAAGATAAGATAAAATTAAGTAAAATGAGACAAAATAAAGATAAAAATTTGAAACAAAAAATTAACTTGACAGTAATATGGATATTAGAGCTGTACACATGTGCAAGGTGTGCAAGCATTAGCTGCGGGATGTGCAAAGCTCACAGTATGCAATACAAATTGTCTTGGGGCTTACTAACGTGTAGAGGGGGGGTTGCCCTTATTATTAGCATTATATGTAGGTATTCTTTTGTATTATAGCTGTTTGTGATATATTCAACTAAAGCTAATTATCTGAGGTTAATGCCTTACTAATACAGCATTCATTCATTGTTGCTTCTGACAATCTTCCTTCTGTAGAGAGAGATATTAGATATAAATATCTAATAATATAATGTAAACATTTGTTCATCGTATGGTTAGTGGCATTTAATTCTTTTCTGATGGATAATCATTATCATCAATCAATTTGTTGTGTCTTCAACCTTACTGGAAATCTTAAGCTCGCTGCATAGATGTGTTTTTTAAAGTGGCAAAGATCGTCCTCAATATGCAAATAAGGAGTGAATTGTTGTAATGCAATATATTAATCTACATTTATAATTTAGAAATTGAGATTTCCCAAGCCTAGTGTGTTAAGTGAAAAAACAACAGTCCAAAATATACAGAGGTGAAATTGGGATTTACAATTAAATTTACAAAGATCTGAAATTTAACTTGATTCCAGTGCGTTACATTAAGTTGTTTCTGCCATCCATATTTACCATAATTACAAGTCTCGAAAGGCAAAAACAATTTTGTGCCATGATTTCAGTGAGGTTTTTAGCATCTTCCAGCAGTCTCACAGTGATGCTGCATGTTTTCCTCTTGACAGGAAAATGACTGCAATAATGCTTTGTGGCCACCAGATGTTGACTGATCAACACCAAGCTCAGTATCAGTATCTTTACCTCAAAGACTGTAAAGCAAGACTGAATAGACACATTTGTTTGCAGCCATAATAAAAGCTCTGTATTGTGACCTGCCTGCCTGCTCTCCCACCCAGTGGGATATGCTTCATCCCCCTGAAACTTTGACCAGGGTAAACAAATATCAGGGTTCGACAGTAACCATGGCCCGTAGCCGGCTACCAAAGGCTCTCTGTGGCACTCTTGGCCACCAAGTTTCATCCCAATATTTGCGTGCCTTCGCCAAAACAACGTTACAGTTCCACAAACATCCTGATTCTTTAGGAAGGAAATATAGAAGGCTGTGTTAAGTTGTGTTAAATTGCCTTTTCTGGATTGTTTTTACATAACTTTCCATTTTGCCCACAAAAATGTTACCAATTTTAGGGGCTTGGAAAGTTCCTAAAAGTATTAGTGTCTATCACCGAAAATGCAGTCTTGTTTAGAGTCACTGCAGTTGAAGCCTACAGTGCTGGTTCTGCTTATCAGTTAAAACACACACACACACACACACACACACACACACATGCTTGTGGTTTAGAATACTCACTTTGTGGTTACAATGCTGTTTGAAGTTATATTTTCAGAGTAAGGGCGTTTTCAACAGGGTGTTGCTAACACCTCAAGTTGCAAAACCTTGTTGTGTGTTTTTATAAATTGTGTGTTTCTTTGTCCTTTTTTAATTTATACAGGCTTGCCACAGTATCAAGATGGAGGAAAATCTATCCTATATCAAATTATTTCTGTATGGTTTATTGATACATGACTGTTTTAATTTCACACCTCAGGACTGGATATGAGAAGTTGTGTTAGAAATGAGCTACTTTGATTTCTTGGGCAAGGCCCATTAATTTTACGTGTCTTTACTGTTACACTTGACCCACAATGTAGGTGAAGCCCCTTGTTGTTTCTGTCTTTACATGTGCTCGCCTTGCTTGCTCTTCAATGCAGAAACCGTGCAAACTGGAGAACTGCTGAGTAAAACTAGAGTGATGGACATAGATAGAAGATTACAGATAATACCCACTTGCAATTTTTCTTATCAATAAAATAATAATTTCTATAAGCATGAAAAACAATACTTTCTTAGAGAAACAATTTGGCATTGGCATGATTATAGTTATATTTTCTCAATGGTTTCATTTGATCTTTTTTAAGCATGTTTTTGAAGCACTTGACAAATTGTAACTTTTATGCACTGATACAATTAGAGCCTACTTTGTCGAAAGCTTGCAATATATAATCATAAATCTTTGAAAGCTCCACTTTGAAGGGCAAATGTGTTTAGCCACGAGTTCTAGTTTTGCTCATATTTGAGAAGTGGGTTCTTGATTTTGGGGTTGTATGCTGGTTGTCAGTATATTATGTGTTTATGGTTGACTTGAAAGTGGTCATGGTCTCAATGCCACTGCCTGTCTTATGGCATGTGGTTAGGGTCTGCTGGTGCATGGTTGGAGGGTTGTCAAGTGTGCCATGCATGGTGACAATAACAGCATGAAGTGAATAGTGTGACTGTGGCCTGTCTACCCAAACCAACAACCACAGCTGTGCGATCAGACGTATGAAAACCTGTTTCTACAGGGAGGGGTGCATTTCCATCTGATGGGAGTTCCTGTTTTTCTCTTGTACTTTCTGAGAAATACTGAGAAAAATAAATTCTAATTTGAGGCATTTGTAATAACGCCCACGCTAGATGCCATGGTCTTGTAAGTGCAAGTGCGATGCTTGCCACATATCCTTAAAAATATTGTGTCATGTTATTTTACAAAACATTTACAACGGACTTAGTGTGGCATGTGTTTTGAAAGAGCCTTTCCCGCATAAGTTATCATAGGGCAGCTTGAGCAATAGGGGTTGATGTGCAGCTGTAGTAAAATCTGCATGATGTCCCAGGAAAACATGATCTTTATGCACCAGAAAAGTGGTGGAAAACTGTTGAATATCAGTTATAATAAAATTGATTTTGTGAAATAGACGGAAGATACTTGTTGAACTATTTTGACTTCTTCGACGGTGAATTTTTATAATTGTAGGCAACTGTGAAGTTCTCACTGTTGCTTTGTCACAAGGTGATGGAACAAAAGTGGCTGCAATCCCTTTCTTGCATATGTATGTGTGTGTGTGAGTTTGTGTGTGTGTGTGCGTGTGTTTGTGTGTCTGTTTGGGTGTGGTATGGTGACGACCTAAATTTGGCTTACTTCCCCATCAAAAATGAGCAACTACTCTGTCTTCTCACACACTCAGCATCACCTCCAGCAGCCAGAGTAAGTACTGCACAGCATTAACATCACTCTACAGCTATGATAATTACCTGTAATGAATATAATAGGGATGCATTGTACAATTAGCAATGTACAATTAGAATACAATGTAAATAATGTACATTCTTAAACAAATTTCCAAATTTGCACTTAACTCTTGGGATGCAGCATGCAATATTTAAAGTGGAAATACCTTTTAAAGGTTTTCTCTCAAATTTTATTTACAACGATATCAACTGTGGAAGAACAAGATAATTAATTGATTTTGATAGATGTCACTGAGAAGAATTTTAGGACAAAATAGAATCTTAACTGATGTTTTTGCCCATTTTGCAATGCTTTATTATTACAGTGCAGTAATTCAGTTAGCACTGCTGCTTGGGGATTTTAAGAAAGCATTTTCCAGCATTCATGTAAGAAACAACCTGAGTATTTCCTTTGCATTGTGATTTAAAATGCCCCATGCAGCTGCTCAGTCATCCTGTGTTAACCACAGCATAGGTGGAGGCATTTAAATGATGACTTTTAAACTGATTGAAGAGATGTATTGAGGAAGCACACAGTTGAACAGAGAGCGAGGGGAATTTCTTTAACACTTTCACATAGATGCTGTATTGAAATCGTTCTTATTTCTTCTTCTTTCATCTCCTCAGGTGTGTTGTGTGCACAGGCAGAGCTTCAGTGGGTAGAGTGTGATAATAGCCTGTTTGATCACAGGAGTTCCACACTAATTCCCGTGCAGCTCGTACCAGCTCGGTTCAGCCTCTTTCCACTCCACAGCCTTGATCTTGACCAGCCCAGCCGTCACTATGAATGTCTTCACGTCCCTCACTTCCTTTTCCTCATGCCCCGACTTGTACCACAAGCCGAGTTACCCCAGCAACATCACCGTATCAGATGCCACCAGCCATGTGATCCTGCGGCATTACAACCACACTGGCCGCCTGCAGAACAGGACCATCTCAAACACCCAGGGTCACATCAATGCCTCCGCGGCCGTCTTACTCTTCTTCAGTATTTTCATCATCCTGGAGAATGTCTTTGTCCTGGTGGCCGTCATCTCCCGCATCCGCCTCAGCCGGCGCTGGGTTTATGTCTGCATTGCCAACATCACCCTCAGTGACCTCCTTACCGGCGCTGCCTATGTGGTCAACATCTGTTTGTCTGGCAGCCAGACGTTCCTCCTCACCCCGGCTCTGTGGCTCTTCAGGGAAGGGATGCTGTTTGTGGCCCTGGCAGCATCCATATTCAGTTTGTTGCTGATTGCTGTGGAGCGTTACACCACTATGATGAAGCCACTGCCCCAGAAATCAGCCAGGAAGACCTACTATAGGATCTACGGCTTGGTGGCACTCTGCTGGCTTTTGGCTCTGGTGATTGGCTTCCTCCCGTTGCTGGGCTGGAACTGTGTGTGCAGCCTGGATGGATGCTCCACCCTCCTCCCTCTCTACTCCAAGACCTACATCTTTTTCTCCCTTATCATCTTCTTCCTCATCCTCCTGGCTATTGGCGTACTCTATGGTGCCATCTACTGCCACGTACACAAGAGTACACAGCTCGGCCCCCAGCGCAGTCGTAAGCGCTCCTTGGCTCTGCTTAAAACTGTGATCACCATTGTTGGGGTCTTTATGCTCTGCTGGGGGCCACTGTTCCTGCTGTTACTGGTGGATTTCTTCTGTGTCTCCCGCCAGTGTGCCCTGCTGTTCAGCGCTGACTTTTGCATCTCCCTGGCTGTCCTCAACTCCGGCCTGAACCCAATCATCTACGCCCTGGGCAGCAGTGACATGAGGAAGGCTATCGCTGAGCTGCTGTTCTGCTGCTGCCTGAGGTCTGGCCTTTGTCACCCAGACACATTCACTTCCAAGGAGACCAGCAGCACCTCTGAGAACAGGAGGGACAGTCTGAGAAACAGTTTTAACAAGGTCAGGAATCTGAGCGTGGCCTCCCCACCATCAACTCCTAACAAGCCTCGCAGGGCACCCAAAAAATATAGGCTGAGCTCCACCACCAGCTGCCTGTCAGTTTCAAGTGGTTAAACCACAATGTGCTCCCCTCCCAAGCAAACGAACTGTGATGACTGATACACGTCTAACCGTTTCCTCTGAGTTTTGTTTTGAATGTTCAGCGCTTTGCCAGCAGGTACTTGCAGCACCGATGATAATACACACTGTCAAATATATGAATGTATCCTTAATGTGGGTCAGAGAGGGCTAAATCTGCAATAAAAAAACGTTTTTTTTAAGTATAAGTATAAGTACTTTAGACACACTTGATATGTTGTGGAACTGTACTTGCTGAGAATGTTCATGTACATGTAAATATGATGTGAAAAAAGGAAAAATATGTATATCCCTTGTATTTCATTGTAACATTGTGTAATTCAGAAGCTGATAAAAAATATTAATAAAGTTTATTTTGCTTTATATGCGAATGCATTTTGATTTCAGTAAGTACCTCTGCTTTCCTCTGGATGGAGACACATGATTGACACCTTGAGTGGCTCCTGCAGATTGATCAGATGATTCAACTGCTTTAGATTCTCCCAGCCTGAACATATGCATTACAGTAACCTCAACACAAATGTGGTTCTAAATTTACCAAATCTAATTTTTTACATATCCCACCATATTAAAATGACATATTTTAGTATATTTCACAAACAAGGGATCTTTGTTCACTCATCAGTTTAATGCAGGCTTTGCAAAACGCTCATGTGACAGTACATGAGAGAAAATATTCTCAACTTTTGTTGTAAAGGCTCGTCGTCTTTGTTAGACTCAACAGACTCCTCAAAAGGCCTTTTCCGCACTGCTCTCCCCTCCCCACTTTTCTGACAGGATGACTGATTGGAGTTCAGTACAGAAGAGGTGAGAGCTGAGACTGCAGCCCCAAGGTCACACGCAGCCAGGGCTAATTGATAAATCCATTATGACAGTCTGGCAGGGTAGATAGATAAGGCTTAGCCTGCACAGGCTATACTGTACCTCTGCTCAAACAACTTGTTTTGTCTTGATGTGAGATTGTGTAAAAGTATTTTCACAAAACAAAAACCAACAGTCCACCATTCTGCAAAGACCGCAATTTCACTCTTTAATTTCATGAAACTGTCACTGCAACACATCGGTAGAAGAAGCTAAAGTCTCACTAGCCGTGAGAAGTCAATACTGTAAGCTATTTAAAGATGTGAAAGTTTCCACTTTCAGTATAATTTCTTTGTTTAACATAGTATAGTATCTATTTTCACACTTGGGCAATAGCCCAGTTCTCACATCATATCATCATCACAACTTCTCTATAACATTAAATATGTATGCCTAATTAAGCAACAACTAGAGTTAAAGTTTAGAAAAATTATCCATAGTTATTATTTATTCAGCTTTCAACAGTCTCAGTCTCAGCTAAGGGTGCAGGGTGGTGTAGTTTGATCAGGGTTGATTGACAGTTGCCTGGAAACAGCCAACTGCCATCAGGTTCTGATTCAAATGTTGCTAAATGCTGATTGGTTCTAAGTACGTGACATCACCATTTTCCAACTAAACTCCACCGACTTCAAAACAGTGAGAAGAGCACAGGCAAAAACACAAAAAACATCTCATCGCCATGTAAATGAAAAATATGTCAAGAGGCCTGTTTTGTTTAATTTTGTTTGTTTTTACTTCAGCGACCATTAAAATTGTACGTGGGTTTGTTTTGTGTGTGTAAAACTTAAATCCATTTGGAAACCACTGAAATAATAAAGTGTCAGTGGACATTCTGAAAATGATTGATGAATTACACTGTAACAGGTTGTGGCTGAAATGACTGATTATTACAAATTACAGTTGACAGATCAATCTGCTGATAAGATTCAGTGTGGTTGTTGCGTGTGCATGTGTGTGTGTGTGTGTGTGTGTGGGGGTGGGTGGGTCTATGAGTGTGTGTGTGTATGAGTCATGTTCACAAATCCATGCTAACTATAAAAGAGATTAAGCATGGCAAGATGGTGAAAACATCCTTAATCCGTTTTTTTCTCAGCCAGAATTTGCAGAATATTGTTCTAAATGCCTTAAAGTGTCCCTGTAGACTACAGTGTTGAAGCTCCATCCCCTCTTTAGGTTAGCCTCTGTTCCATTAGCCGCCACAGGAAGTGTATTTTCTCATAGAGGGGTTTTTAAAAAGCTCCAACATGATACTGGGATTTTCTGTCCATTGTCTAATGAGTACTTATTTACTGCTGCTCCAGCTGGTCATTTTCAGCGCTTAGTCATTTCAACAAGGATAAAACAGCAAAAAATCTTATTAAACAACATACTCTCAGTTTCTCATTTTTGTTATAATGTTTGTTATAAAGTTTTTTTTCATAAAGATCAATAAAAGAAGAAATTACAGCGGAGTACTAAAAGAGTGGAACAGAAGATAATCTGGAAACAGGGGGCTCAATAATAAACTGTATATTCATGCATACAAGGACCAATAAAATCAGTTTGTTCAGGAGACACTAACTATATTCAGCTTGATCCCATTTTGTGCAAACATATCAACAGCTAAAATAATGAACCCAAATACAAAAAGGCAAGTTACCCTAACTTTAAAAACAATTTGCATGCTTATTAGTAATGACTTTTGAGCCTGTCACACAGGCATTCCTGTTTATGACGCGTGTGAGCTGCACGGGCTTGTCAGTTTACGACTAGAAAAAGGAAATGAGGCGTCGAGGTGAGAAGGGAGGAAACATTGTATACATCCTTTTACCTGAAACAGCCACCCACGCAGCAGCTGAGGTGATTGTGCAGCACCATAACAGCAGGACAGCACACATTCAAATATGCAGACACAGACACGCACACACACAAACACACACACATACTGTATACCCACATACATGTGCTAGTCATCATGTGCACGAGACAGTGAAGCAACTTGAAATTGAGTGTGTATGAATACATACTCAATTGCAAATGCACATACATGGCCTAGAGGCACATGCATTCTGTAGATGCATGTGCACACGTTCTTAGAGAATCATGCCCGTAAACACACTTATACATACACATATAGTACCAGGCGTCAGAAACATTTGCTCAGATCATATTTGACATGTCAGGGGCTGATCACCAATCCACACTGCTCTCTCTCTCTCCGTCTCCACTTACAACAACACGGCCTGTTCTCTGCTCTAAGTGAAGTACGATGGGTTAATGATGGTTGCGTGCAGACGTGGCTATGCCCTCAATAATTACCTCGCCGGCTTTGCCTCCAGGTGTTCTGCAGACAGCTAATGATGTACTTTCTGAGGTGAAGGGAAGGCAGCGGGTGAGGCGCAGGGAAGCTAGACAGGGGAGACTGTGATATGTTGCCATCAGCGCTGCACGTGTGTTGCACATAAACTGAATGTAACATAATAATTGGAAAACGAAAGCTGAACAATGTTAAAATCTCTGATCAGTCATCATGGATATGTATTGTTTTTGTTCTCAGTGTGTTAAAACTGTAATCAGTTCTATGTCAATTTTATTGGTCAAATGTTTTGTATTTTTTGCCATCGTTCCCATGACTTGTAATAAGATTTTACTAGCTTAATTGCCGAAATATGGGACTGACTGCTTCACAAGAGGCTCCACGTGGTATCGTTGACAGATGCGGCAATCAAATTAAAGGGATAATCCACCCAAAACCTTTGATACTCTTCTGAGCATCAAACACAACCCATGAAGACTTAAAGAGGTGGTTTGTAGCTTCCTCATTTTTTTGCAGCTCTTTCAAGTCAACATGTTTTCACGGCAGTTATAAAGTGACCCAGTTTCTTGTAGAAAAAATGCTGATCATTTCCTTACTTTTTGTCAAGAAAAGCAACACCGTTCTGGTTTCCATACTCATTCACAACTCTCTCAAGCAAGTGCGTGTGTTAGTTTTCACACATTAAGAGTGGATGTGTAATGTGACACAGTACACAATAGGCTTTAACATAGTGCATTTTGTTTTGAATCTTTAACCTTCACCTTGGCTGTGCTCCTACTACCTGAAAAATGATGTTGCTGAAAAATAAATTCTCTCAGCCTCTCATCATAAATGCCCCTTGCATCCGCTCTTGAAAGAGTCTACTGAGTTTGCTTGAGCATTTACAGCATGATGATGCATTCAGAAAAAAATTAAAGAAGTGAGAGAACCAGGTCCAGTCTTATCCCACCTTCACTGTAGCTCAGACTACAGGGTGCATTAAAATGTGGACTGAGCACAGTTTTACTAAAGACAAGTCTATTGGATAAGCATCTAGGTCACTCACTGTGAAATCAACTACACTCAGATTGAAGAAAAACTATAAGGAAACAAAGTGTCCAGCATTGTGCCTGTGTCTGTATGGCTGTCACAAACCACTTGAGTCTGTTATGAGAAAACCTAACAGCAACAGCACAGCCGAAGCTGCAGAAAATGATCCTTCAGCTCCAGAGATTTGACTTTACTAGTGACCACAGGGCAGAAAAGGAAGGAAAGTCTTTGACTCTTCAGTCCAGTAGCCAAAGAGAAAGTGTATATAAGCACCGTAACTGTGAGTGATGCCACAATAATAAGAAATCAGGGCTTAGACACATAGCACGCAACAGAAAAGATAAAAATGTATGGGCTGGGGTGAAGAAATAAAACACTCCCACAATGCTATAAATGTCTGAAATTACAGGAATGTATCTGCACAGACGATTTGCAAAACGAGGGGCATAGATTATCATTCCTGTCCTGCTGACATGTTGTCACGCAGACATGCAGCTCACATGGGAATGGAAAACTGAGAGCCTGTGGCATCTTGTTCTGTATTCTTCTGTGCTTACAGCTCACATAAAGGTCGAGCAAAAACATGTCAGAATATTAGAGGTAATCCAGTTGGAGACGAGTTAAAGAAAAATAATGGCTTGCATAGATTCCTACAACTGTTTGATGGATACTGTAAGGGGGATATTTCTTCACAATGACTGCACAACAATGGATTTAATGTCATGAAAATACATGTTGTTTGAAAACTTAATTTAGCACACATCACCTGTTTGCTTACATTTTACACAGGACAGGAGAAAACACAATAGAGCTTTATGTGCTTGCACATGTGTGTACTCATGGATCTACAGTAAATGCGTTCCATAGTGATATGAAGCAGGCATTAATGGCCAGGTGTCTGTTCGGTCAGGCAGCTGCTATCTGGTCTTTCTCATTCACACACAGGATGATTTCATAAAATGGAAGCATCAGGAAACTATCTCTTTATTTAACCCAGTGACCTCGCTCCCTGAAACTCCCCAAGAAAACATCCAGTTTAATTCGCTACCAGACAGCGTCCCATTCCACATTCAGACATCAATAATGGCTGTGCAAATATCCAATGTTGTGGTAACAATCATACCTAATCAATCAGTGTGTTTGCCATTTTCCTTTGGGCAGCTGACATCATGCTCTTTCAACAAGGAGAACAAAAGACTAGCAAGGGCGTGCTCGCTGCCTGTCAGCAACAAACCAATCAAACATTTACATATAAGATCCTTTTCTTCTTCACGCGTCCGTTTCTGTCGACTGCAGCTGAGGAATCTTGTCTGGGGAGGCTGGAAAACAATGTCCTCTTCTTCTCTGGTGCTAGTGGATCTTATTTAGGATTTACGCTCCGTCTCTGTAGCTTAAACACGTACCAAACATGTCTGTAATTACCCATATACAGTCAGTGGGTCTCTCAACTGAAGATGCACAGTGGGACGAACGGAACAGCTCAAGAGGAATGAGAAAGAATGAGAAAACAGGCTAAGACAAATTCTGTTCAGTTGTTTCTTAATTAAAGGGGCATGCACTGCCACGTCTTCCTCCTTCTTCCTTTTGCTTTTTTCTCAGTATCTTAACAGATGTGTAGCTCAGAGGTACACAGGAGAGCCAATTCTGGAGAGATTTACTCTGATGCCAGTGTGGGTACATGTGGAGGAGCAAAGGGCTCTTAAAATCTCTACCATCTCTGGGGCGCAGCTGTTTCCTCTTTATCAGATTCTCGATAGAGGGACAGCGGATACAAAGGACAATAGGCCAGAAGTGATATAAAATGATGGCGGCAGACACATTTTCAACACAAATTCATGTACTAACTGTTTCTTAATACGGTTGAGAAAAATAAATAAATGACGTATTCCAACCCACAAAAGTGCTTTTTCATTCCTCCTTCATTGTGACAGTAGAAGACAATCACAAGTTTTCTCTTCAATTCAGTTTTATTTATATAGCGCCATATCGTAACAAAGTTATCCCAGGGCACTCATTCATATAGAGCCGGTCTAGACGGACTCTTGAGGGCTGGATGTCGACCATCTGCGGTGACTTTGCACACAACCGTGGGAATGTATGTGAGCATGTTACATCGCTTTTCTTTATCCCCCTCTCTCATTCTTGCTGTGCTTTGGCTGACCACTTAACTAATTGTTCTGTGAAAGATGTTCCAAGGGTGATGATTCAGCTTTGGTTTCCAAATGTTTCTTAAATGAGCATCATTATGCTGACATGCTCACAATGACAACGCTAACAGGCTCATGTTAAGCAGGTATAATGTTTACCATGTTCACCATCTTGGTTTAGTTTATTTATTACTTATTACTAACTTATATTACTTATTATTATGCTTTCTTCTGAATGGATCTCCAACTCTCTCATCTAACTTTGGCAAGAAAGCAAAATGTTTCTGAAAATGTTGAGCTATTCCTTTAAATGTGGACGGGTTTGAAAATATTCATATACCTGTATAACCATTTGTTGAACATCAATCCACTGTTTTTGGGAACCAGCTCCATACAGTATTTAATAAATCCCAGCTTGAGGTGGATTTGAACACAGGCAGAACATTTGGGTGGATTTCCTGGCTGTTAGCCCAGATCTCTGACTAAGTAATGCTAATAACACTGAAAATATTAATGTCACAACTGTACATACTGTGTATTCACATCATAAATCTATTCCATGAGTCATCTGACTGACTGAAACACTTGGTCTCGAAGATGTAAACCTCCTATTGTATGTATGAAATCAATAAAGCATATTCTCAATCACGGAAAATCCTGCATGACTTCGCCCATTTGAACCTTGCATTTCAAAGGCCTGTCACTCTCCTTCTCTCATCGCTGAGATTATTCTTGAGAGGATTTGGACTCAAATTTGTGACTTGCAGGTTTGGAGGTCCTGTGCTGCAGAAGCGGCCGCACCGCTGGTCTTGTTTTTTTCCACAAGGCCTGAGGAATGGAAGGAGCTGAAGCTTTGTAGAACAGATGTTCCCGCTCAGCTCTAAACCAAATTACGCAGCCAAGCTCACAGCCATGGGCCAGAACTGCACGGATGCTGATTGAATGGCAGAAGGGGCAACAAAAGCAGATCAGGCTCAATAAAGCAGCCACATCATGAAATCTGGTCAGCCTTTGAGGCCTGAAGATAAAAGGGATATTGACATCGCTATGGAGACTAAAAGGATAGCTGGAGGCTTTGGTCTGGTACCCGTCTCTTTGGCTGTGTGGATGTGAAATTAAGAATGTGTATTGTCATGCTTTTGAGTTTGATGTATGAAACAGGCAGCCTGCAACTGCCACTGTAACTGGATGTAACAACTGTAACTCAAATAGAAAAATGAACTTGTGACCATATGCAGTTTACTGGAAATCGTCTGCCACAACACTGATAATAAGAAAACCAGTATCGCTGCACCGATGAGAATTTTAGAAAAGCTGAGATAACTAAGACCAAGTCCTTCATCCCACAGCAAATGTAGACCAAACAGCATACTATAAATAGCCTTTTTTATTCTTTGATTTTTTTAAAACTTTTAAGTTTAAGTTCATTTCACCGGAGAAGTGCAATAATTCTCCCAACACATGAACAAACAATCATTCAAAGGGAAGTGCATCCTTTTTACCCATCAAAGTCTGTTTACAGGTTTGGCGGAGTATCACTGCAAATATGTATAAAGCCTTTTGTGTACAATGTGTGAAATGATGTCACTTCGGTCAGAGCTGAAGACTAGAAGCTTAAAAATGAAAAACATCTGGGAGTGTGGAGTTAGACCGCTGTAGACTGCTGCTCACCTCTGCATGAGGCTAGCAGCTCGAGGCTACTTTAGCTGCTACTAGACGTCCGATCGGACTGCCAGCAGTCGAGTTGTGGGTAATGTAGGCGCAACGTTTTGACAAGGAGGAAGAACGTGTGGAGTGGAAAAAGATGATTACTCATTATGAAAGGAGATAATATTTCTGTAGGTTTACCTAAAATATGTGGTTTTTGCTGGACAGTGACTCATCAAATGGAAACAGTTTGTCCTTTATTCATGGCCCTAAATCTGTCAACATTGTGTATACTGAGTCTAGAAAATATTGTAATAATCCTGTAAAATATCCCCCAATGACAAATATTAACTCCCCCCCTGGTTCCTATAACTCCCATATTGACTTCATTCCTCATTGGGAGTTTTGACCCTGAGTGGTGGAGATAATCTCACATTTATTATCATTTATCCTCATTACATTTTTTTGTCGCGTCATGCCTTTTTGATTACCTTTTTATTCTTTCTCTCAGTCTTTGTTCTTTCCTGTTGCGACACGTTTCCCTCCTAGGGATAAATGGTGTTATCGCAAATAAAAATCAATGCTAGAATTCTTTCTCAGGCTCATTGAAACTTTATTACATTAAATTGTGGCTGGATTAGTAATGAAATGAAACAATGGCTGCACCTGTAACATCAAAATAAATCATGCTCCAAATGGTTGAAAGTAGTTAGAAACTTACTGACATTTAGAATAATGCACTTCATGCACCGTTGACTTCCACATTTAGTAAGATTAAATGCTTACACAAATCAGCTAACTTGTCAGTGGCACTACTTGGCTGAAACAATGACCTGAAGTCAAAATCACACTGCTGACACGATGAAAAATCACAACTTTCTAACACGTCTTTGCGTGATCTCCTCAAGGTTTTAATGGAACATTTATCCACAGGAACTCAAAGTAACAGAAATATAATTTTATGGTGCCAACTACGATCAGTGGAGTTACTGGATAAGAGCAGATTCATCATGCTTGCTAACGAGCTTTCATTTTCCTGTGGGTATGAAATCTTCAAGATGAAGCACTTCTCTTTTGGTGGCTGGCGAGTTATCTGGAGAGTGAGGATGAAGCAGCATTGCACACATTCCCAACCACTGATGATGGGGACTGCTGGGTGACATCAATTATACAGGCATAGCAGACATTTCACTGGGATTACCTGGCAATGAACTCCAGTCTCAGTCTGGCCTTTGACAGTGCAGAAAGACAGAAAGAGAGAGAGAGAGTCAGAGAGAGAGACGTGTTTGCAGCCTTTTTAAGGGGAAGAATGCTGAATTTAAACATGAAGGCTGAGCAGAACAACAAGATCGGCTGCATCAGTATGTAACAGTATTCACACAGCGGCTCAGGATGCTATGGCCTACCTATCAAGCAAGAAATGGTAAATCTGCTTATGAAACATTCATATTTTAGCAAAGAGAAGGGACAGTCATCTAACGTGAGCTGCACCGCCTTGAATAGACTTCAGGGTTCGGTGCCGTCGTCTGACAGGCGGGAGGGCTTGGGTTTGATTTTCATCAGGGCCGATGACTCAAGGCAAACAGCCCACACCACTCTGTGGTGGGTGCGGTCCACTAAACACTAGAGGGCTGCAAAAGAAATGTTGAATCTGTTCTGTCTAGCTGCATGTTCAGTGGAGGCTGACGTAACACGGGACAATGATCCTGCTAGTTAGGGGGCTCCACTCCTGTTCCTGCTGAACTGAGCCAGTTTTTAGATAAAACACTGATACCAGTTCAGTAGGCACGGGAGGGCACAGCCCGGGCATGGATCCATTTGACAATGCCGTGTGCAATAAAGAAGCCGTTTTTTTCAAAATTCAACAAAAGGGCTAATATGATATGCAACATGTGCCGTAAGAACAGTGACAACAAACAAACAATCTCTGATCGCCTGTCAAGCTTTCCATTCTCGCATGGCACATATGCAGTTACAATAATAACAGTGGCAGAATTTACAACTCAAAATTCTTAGTAATTAATTTCAGACAGTAGTAGGCAAACATTTGTAGCCGGCAACTGCCATTGGCAGATTTGGTCAACTATAGCAGCCTAGCTTGTTAAAGCAAACATTGCTGACTTTTTTATGTGTCCACGTGACTCGTTTTAAAAAGAGGACCTTGTTAAATATAATTATCCATTTAATGGCCACATACAGTATTTTGTGCTAAAACGACGATATAATATAGAGGACAGGAAAATAAAGACGCAGCATTGTTCTTGTAACACAGTGTAGAGCTAGCTTAGCTAGTCACAATATTATATATGACAAGGAAAAATGTAAAATCAGGATGCTGTTTTGCTCTAACATAACCTTTTCAGTGGTTTAGCTTAGGCTATGTGCTCAACCAGTATTTTCACTTATAACATTACGTAAGAGAAAAGGGTTTAGGATGTTTGTGAAACGTAATGCTTTGTCGAGTAACGCTGACCGGTGTTGCTTCCCCAAACATCCCCAAATCTAATAAAGATCAGGACAGAGCCACTAATGTTAGCCTACGCTCTGATAGAATCCACACAGTGGAGAAAGAATACACAGCTAGTTGTGAAGAGGGCCTTTTTTTTAACCTGTAACTCCACAGACTAATGATGTTAGTTAATGACGTACTCCTTGGCCTTGGAAGTAATATGCTAGTTAACCAGACATACTAACAACTGTAGCTTGTGTCAGAGCAGATCAATGCACAGTTTAATCTGTTCCATGCACTTTTGCTCTTGTGTTTTTGGTTTTAAAAAAACACAAATCTCCAAACTCTATAAAATGCACCACAGGTCCATGCACACCACTTTAGCTGTGGATAAATTCAAAGCTTGACAGGCCTGCTGTTCCTAGTTACAGTTGCTAAGCTATGATTAGACAATCAGTGCTTGGGAAGGGGTTTATCACACAGCTAACAAGGTGTATGCAGTCCAGGCTGCCATGTGGCTCCAAAATACTGGCAAATTAGCCACAAGCAAACTCAGGTGGACCTGAACTGGGCATGTCCAGACTGGTCTGACATTTAGCAACACATTCCTAAAATCGTAATTCAACCTGTGGCATTTTTAAGTCCATATTAAACCTGGGTCAATCTGTCTCGCTTTCAAATATATTTGCTATGCATGATGATTCTTGCCAGATTCATAAAGTAAAATAAGACAGTTTTTGCTTCAGGCAAACACTATTAAAGAAACGGTACAGCTTTCACGTCTGGACTGTATTGCACAATCAAGTCTGCCTTTGGTCCACAGCAACACATTTAATCCTAAATAGCTCCTACATGGGACATTCAGTCTTCCTGTTTCCCAGCCTCCCTCTCTGCTTAATTTCTCTTCACTCCTCTCCTCCTCCTTTCTTCATATCCAAGATCATCAAGTTCTTTCCATTCACCGGAACAAATCCCCTCCGTCGAATCAACTATTTCACCTCAGGCACTGAACTTAGCCACTGTGAACAACACATAGCAGGGATCAATGCTCACCAATTAGCTAAGCTCTGTGCCTTTAGCAAGTGAGTGGCTGGGTTTTGAGGGAACAGAGACTCACGCAGACCTTTACGTGACTGCTCAGTGGTAAAGTTTGGCGGGTTTCAAAGCCTGTAATGCTTATGAGGTTGAGGTTTGCATGGCTCATTCAGATTGTGTTTCAGAGTGTGCTGCCAACGGAGGATCTTAGCCTCCATTTTAAATATCAAAATCGTCTCCGTGTTTATAAATCTGAGTTCCAAGAGCCGAAACCTGATCTGCCTGCTGTAAAGCTGTATGGCTCTCATACACATTTACTGTACATCGACTTCCTGGCTGATTTGAAAGGGGAGTAGTTTAAATTTCAGACAGCTGCACATTTAACTGCAGACTTAAATGCATTTGGACAGTATTTAAGGGAGACACGTGTTCTTTTGCAGTTTTCCGTGCGAGAAACTGACTCCACAAGTTAACCTCTTGAAGTCCAGTGAGAGACTCCATAGCAACATCCAGTGTCGGATAATAACTGAAAAAGACTACACAAAAGCATCCCACTGTGGAAATGTAGGGCGGTCACCTGCTGAGCTGTGAAAGAGTGGAAATCCCTGGCAATGTGATTTTTGTTTCTCTTTGTGCATCAAATCACGGTGCCAGGAACCCTCCCCACCACAGCCGGGGACAGAAGCTGGATCCGCTCTGCACCTCCCTGCCCTCTGTATCTTCTCCAACACCCTCCTGGGCTCCAGATGTCTTCGTCCACAGCAGCTGTGGAGCACCTGTGACCTGAAAGAAAGAGGAAAAGAGAGATGTGGGGTACATTACTCTCCAGAGAGACGAAACTAAACCTTTTATCTGATCATCTATGATGCACTTAAAACCACTTGTGTAACCCGGAGATGAAAGATGATACAACGTATCTCTGTAACAAAATCTATTAAATTTGTGGGATGTGAGGAATGACTCTGCAGACTTCTCTGTTGCACAGATCAGCAGGATGCAGCAGATGTGGAGTCTAGTTGGAACATGCAGAGCCAGCTACCTGGTCAGTTTGTTTAAAGCAACTCAGGAGAAAAAAAGAAAACACTGCTTGTTTGAAATGGCGAGGGCAATGCAAACTGCCTGGTGCTGCTGGATATCAATACTCTCACTATAAAATGTCAGCCGAGGAGAACATGCCATAAGGTGATGTGTGTCTTGCTTGTGCAAATAATAAGCAAACTATGACAAATGGATGTGGTGCTGTTATGTCTTTGTTTCCCATTAAACAAGTTGGACTCACGTCAGAGGGGTCTGTTTGATTTGTTTTCCCATTGTAGCTTTGCTTGACATCGCTGTGTGGGTCCACAAGGGGAGACATAAAAAAACCAAACTCTAGCTCATTTTACAACTTTTGTTTTTCCAATTGGAACCTTCACTGTGTATTATTATCTTTTGTTGTTGTTGTTTGTGTTGTTTTGCAGGGAAAATTCCTGGCCCACCCTGGTGGGGAAGGAATAATGACAGGATTGTCGAGCAGTGAGGAGGAGGTTAGGGCAGAGTCTCAACAGTCTCTCCTTGATCGCTTTCGTCAGCATCTCCTCGCACTTGGCTTGACAGTCACAATGATTGTAAGTTACCGCATCTGGAGTTTCTTCTATCAGAGAGGGAAATCCAGATCAGGTTTGTCTTTTGGAATAACTTAGGAAGTATTCAAATCTGTCAATATTTCTAAGTATTACAGTAAAATCCGTTCTTGTGATACTTGTGACTGTTTTCTCTGATTTTTTCCTTCTGGTTAAATGGGAACTGCTCAGAGCCAAGAAATAGCCCGGCACATAGCCACCCCCATGAAAGAGTGAATTGTCTTTTTTTGTACAAATTTAAAAAACAATATATATATTATGTGGTAGGGGGAGTTTGTTACCTTGACAGAGGCAGGCTAGCTTTCCCCCTCTGTTTCCAGTCTTTGTGCTAAGCTAAGCTAACCAGCTGCTGGGTGTGACCTTACTGTAACAATCCTCTCACCTCTGTGCCGAAAAGCAAATGTAGTGTATTTCCCAAAATGATAACAGTAACTAGCTTTTTTGTCTAATTTTATTATAGTGTATATGTCAGATCACAGTAACAACTTGTGTGCCAACTCCAGTGAGGTCCATAAATCAGACTGAAGGACAGACTTCAGCAATCCATCTATAATCAACGCTGCAGGAGTAGAGATCCCAACTGAGAACACTATCATCAGTGCATTTTGAAATCCTGATAATTACAAAGACAATTCACAAGACCTGTCTTTAGAAGTCAAAGCACTACACTTGTCTGCACATGCAGGTATATAAAAACATTACAATGTCTTCTGACAGGCCCTCAATGGCATCTGTACATACTTTTATAAAGGAGCAGCCCTGGTCTTTATGTGCAGAGGCACAGTACATGTTTTACAACCTAACGAAGGCGTGAAAAATCCTTCCAGACAGAGAAATATGTTTGTCCTGTCAACCAGCATTAACAGTTTGCCCCTCCCTGCACAGGAATCATGAATAAATATGTTTGTCTAGGTTGTGAGATGTGGAACGTAAAGTTGTGCTTCACTGAACAGTTGTAGGAAAGAGGAATGAGGGATTGCCTGTGTGTGTGCTCGTTTGCATGCATGAGTTGTGCGTTGAGTGTGAAAGAAAATAAGAAAATGGTGAGAGTGTGAGTGAATCAAATTAAGGGAGTGGTCATGCCATCTGACATGTCTGTGAGTCAGTGTTTGTTTGCTGGGTGTGAAAGCTCGATATGGGAAATAATAAATTGGTGACAGGATTATTATCAGGTTTAAATGAATGGTGTGATGAAGTGGCCGTGCGGCAGTCACTTCATCACGAGCAGGGTGAGTTACAGGGTGACATACAGAGGTTGGATGTGGCAATGATGAAGATAAAATGTCTAACTAAATGGCCATTATAATTTCACAGAGCCAAACATGGCTTTTTAACCGACCAACAGTCCAAAACACAAAGATATTCTTTTTTTTTTTAAATCAAATATGACAAAGAAAAGCTGCAAATCCTCACATTTCAGAAGCTGGAACCCTTGAAAAATTATTAATCAATAATTTTTATTATTATTAAATTAATAAGTCATCAGACTATTTGTCTCAGGTCCACGGAAGACAAATTATCCATTGCAGAGTGTTCAGCTTGACTCTCGCTGTCATTTGTTTGTGAAGGCATGATGTCTCCCGTTTGTTTGACTCCATATGAACTTAATTTACAGCCTGATGGAATTTACCATTGTACACGGGGCTGAACGTGTGAACAAGTCACCACATTTAGAAAGTGCCACGTTTGCACTCTCAGCCGAACAAAATGACCTCATTCACGCAGCCTGGAGGAACTGCTTGTTGGGCAAAAGGCCGAAGGACAGCGGAAATAATACTGAGCTCAAGTGGCATTCGCTAATCTAAAAACGCAACGAGGCAGCCTGTACAACTTTACAAAAGTAACGGCAACATTTGTGCACACGTAAATATCCAAAAATATCTAACTTTCTTTGTTTTATTTGCTTCGTGACCGCCCTTCCCTCCATTTCCTTTCAAAGGTGATAAAGCCACACCATTTGTTGAAAAGCAGTTTCTCATGTAATTCTGCTCTTGGCAGAATATGTCAGATATGTGTGGTGGTGACTGCGGGCACAAGATTCACATCTGAACCCAGCCGTGCAGCGCTGACGTCACCATGCATCTCACACATTGGTGCCACTGTGATTTGTCACACTGCTCTCACAAAACACAGACAAAGTGCTGAGAGGGAGAAGGAGAAACAAGAGACGGAGAGAAATTTAAGTATGTGAGAATGTGTGCGTGCGAGAAAGAGAGCAATATAAAGCCTAACTGCATTGGAAAAACCTTGTTTCTGGCTCAAAAACTGAACCCTTCAAAGCAGACTGCCAAGGGGTCAGAATGCTTCAAGCGAAGTGCTTGTAGGGTCTGAACCCCCCTCCCTCCGGCTGTGTCCAATAATTTCTGTAACTTTCTAATAACAGATACTGTAATCCAACTTTCATGTCCACAATCGCTGGACAGGTGTGTTATACATCTATAGAGACATCAGAATCTTAACTTCTCTCTTATCGTGTGTTTAGACAAAAGATTTTAGAGGTGGAGCGATTGCATATAAGGTTACTGGAAAGACACAAGTGGGTGCGAATTCGGGCGGCACAAACTGGCTAATAGCTGAGATAGCTGCTACTATCACAACGACCTTGTGAGCTGAAAATGTTTCAACTTGATCAAAAACATTTGTGCTTATCTGGGGCCATTAATGTATCTGCTTTAGACATGTCGAGGAAAAAGGTGAGAGACTGGAGGGAAATAAACATAACTTCAAATCAAGAATATATAGCACAGAGATTATATACCTGCGTTTACTACATCGGACACAGTGGAAGAATTGAACAGAGAGACAAAAAAATGAGACCCCCGTCTCAACCGATGTCACCTCTGTAGGTAATTAAAGACCCCATGAGGATTATAAAGGCATTACCAGTGCTTGTTGGGTCTGAGCTTCATTATTTAGCTCATTAGATCACTCAGTCTCAATAAACCAGCTCTCACATGTGACTGATGAAGGAAACATGCATCAAGCAGGAGCTTTTTCTCATGTGCCATTAACAATAATCCACTTTGCATAGCGTTAATGCAATTTGGTGGAGATGTAATTTCATGCAAAATCAATCATTAGCAACCTTTTCTTAGAAATGAAATGGTACAGAAGACATATGAGACTAAACAGATTTGGGAATTTTATGTCAAAAAGTACTTGATGCTAAATCATATGAATGTTGAATCTTTATAGAGGCATTGACTCGCCTCATATAGGAACAATGGAGAAATGATATAATGATCTGGCCCTCTGCGCTGACAGGAACATGATCCATTATAATGCATGAGGGGAAATGGCACAGCTGCATTAAAGTCTGGCATAGGCTATCTCTGAATCTGATAGTTGCAGCTATCTCAGCTATTAGCTAATAGCTGTGGCTACGCTGATAACATTTTGACTAGAAGGGAAAGACTCTCAGAAGGAAGAATAAAGGGAGGTGTAGTGCAGAAAGAAAAGGACACAGAAAGTGACGCACAAAACATGGTAAAAAATATGAAAGATTGACACATGCAGTATACGTGTGTGAGAGTGTGTTTGGGTGACGTAGTGGTGGAAGAAATAAACTCAGACATAACAACATTGGACTGGTGGGTTCATCTGAGGACACTGGGATGTATCAGTTCTGCTATCAGTAGAGTCTCATACCAGACTCAACTAAACCAACTACTTTTTTTATTTGTGGCACACCCTGAACATGGCGTTCTTGGCAGTTTCAGACAACAACTATAAGAGGAAAAACTCACTGGGGGACTCCTTTCCTTCTTGCTTTTATTTGATCTTGCTTATTCCGAAAGTCGTCCCATAAAAGTTGTAAAACGTCTGGTGATACATCTGGTGATACATCTTCTTATTTACTTCAGATATAGGTAAGGAGGGAGTGAAGGAGGTTAGGGAGGGATTCCTGACTGACTGTTGCCTTCGTCAGCATGCCGCATGAGAAGGCCAAGAGGAGTTGCTGTGTTCGGATTGTGACCTCTGTAACCGGCAGGCTCCCTCCCACTCCAAGCATGCAAACTCTCCACAAACTGAGGCCTGTTTTTCCACCACACATGGCTTCAATTGGAGGCTACTGCTGCTGCTATGTCTGTAGACCCAAAAATAAAAACCCAGCCAGGCATAGCTCGACAAACCTGACTATGAAATCAGTGACTGGCAAACAAATCGAGCTGGTGGTGTTCATTGACTTTTCTCTTGATTTCTTGAAAAGTCTTTGTGTATTTGTGTGCATGCATATGCGTGTGTGTTATGTTTATGTGCATGTGTGTGTGTGAACAGGCCTGTATTTACAGTCTTGCTCCAGCGCCAACAAGGCTAGCTGTTTACTACTTGGTTGGTCGTAAAAAGTAAATATGCCTCAGTCGGGGCCTATCAAAGGCTCCTTCGTTTGGTTCCTGGGGCTAAGATGGCTTTGGACATGTGCTGTAATTGCCTCGGCTCAGACAGAAATTCTCTGTGGTAGACAAATGGCAGAGCCTGAAAGAGCTCAGGGAAACCGTGCTGTCCTGTGCACTTCAACACTCTGCAGTTGATCTGACAGGATCCAGCGAACACATGTGGCTGCACACAGGACACCGACACACCCAGCAAACCTCTGTAGAGTCACACAGGTGTACTTCTTGCATCCTCTCACACAGAGACGCATAAACTCTTATCAATGACAGCAAAATTAGTAGCCGAACCCAAATAACAAACATCTGTTCATTGTTCTCGAGACAACGCCCATGTCAACATCTGCTGCAGAGAGAGTATGCAGTTTTTGGCCTATTCTGAAGTACAGTTTAGATTTAAAGCTGAATTAACTGATATTTGACCACATGGGGGAAGAAAGACTCTCGAAAAAACTAACAGAAATACAGCGTTAACATAACATATGTTAATCAAGTTGTTATGGGTAACTTCAATTCAATTCAATTCAATTGTATTTATATAGCACTATAATATAACAGCGTTATCTCATAGCACTTGTTAATATAGAGGAAGTCTAAACCAACTCTATATGTATAGACCCAATAATTCCACCATGAGCAAGCGCTAGGCGACAGTGGCAAGGAAAAACTGCCTTTTAACAGGCAGAAACCTCAGGCAGAACCA
>JAVQJF010082213.1:80000-100872 GCA_036023855.1 Gadopsis marmoratus | reverse complement strand
ACCCCTCTTATTAGCTAACTGTGTTTAAACCACTCCCCCCCCCCCCCCTCTGTGGCCAGTGACTGTGAAGAGCAGTGGAGTGGAGATTCCTTTCAGTACACACTCCCTAAACAACACAGAGGAGCAGATGCACAAACTACACACGTTCCACTATATCCTCTACAATACCCACATGTCTGTTTTCTGCTCTAGTGGAACAGCTTCTCAGGATGCAGCTGTCCACCTTCAGCACACTCTGTAATAGTAGCAGTGTCCATCCCATTCATTGAAGAATGTGCAGCCTATGACACACACACACTTGCATCTGTGAATGGGAGATTCAGAAGAAAAATACCTTTGTTTAAATGACATCATTGACTCTGTCTATGTCTTTTCCTACTGTTATTGGTACAAACAAAATGCATCGGCTTCCGGGTAGATTTATGCAATTTCCGATTCAATGTACTTGGCAGATCTTTGTCTGAGTCATAAGTATAATGAAGCATTGTTTGCTCTTTTTCAGACCTGAAACATTCTGGAAAATTTGCTTGTTTCTTTGTTTTCTCTTACAAAAAAAGCAGTTTTGTAAGTACAGACTACCTTATTAGATCGGTGATTTTGTCAGGTTTTGTCAAATATGTGGGCAAATTGTGGGTTTTTTCTGAATCCTGTCCCAAACCTTCATGTCTACACAAGCTTGAAATGGCGCGACAAAAAAGTGATCCCACGCAGATTTTTTTTGTGTGAAGATCTGCGAGTGTAACTGTTACTCAGTATGAAAATTATCCGATTTAACACTAATACAGATTTTAAAAAAGGCTGAATGTTTTTTGTTTTATTAAATAAAGTGTTGTCATTTTTAGGCATGTTCTGATGTTGAGACGGAGTATTTTCAGACATCGTTTGTGAACAACATGCCTGAAATGCTCATGTTAGTAACTTGTTTTTCTGTGGCTTCAAGAAAATCTTTTTCAGTAGATAATAGTTTTGGAAGTTAACCAGCCCTGGGTGGGTTGTGTTTACTAGAAAATTCAGGGATTGGAGCCCCACAACAGCCATGTACAGCCTTTACCTGTTATAATGACTGCTGCAAGACACAAATGGAAAATTTGGGGTCTTTTCCCCTAATTGCAGCATTATCCCAACCTGACAAAGTTTTTGCAGCTGCTAAAGCCTGAGGGCTCTCATGTCACAGTGGGGAACAGAGTGCAGGTGTGTTGTGCAGGAAGAGCATTGACATAGGAGGATGTTTTGTCCTATACAGCAGGAATGTGCCTCTATCACAGACACTCTCCTGTTGATTCAGTAGCTTTGTCTTTTCTCCCTTTAACAGTATAATTTTTTAGAAAAACAATTTTCCACCTGGAACAGTCAAAATAATTGTAGGCAGCTTGAGCTTTATATTGTGTCCAGAATAGTCATTTTACCATGGCATAACCATGTAACTGATTTTTTGACAGGAAAGCCTTAGATTCGCCCCTGTGCAGTTGGATACAAATACCGAGACAGAATTGTAGGAAGTACACTGATGTAATGGTTACTGTATGAGGCAAATGCAACACATTTAAGGCACATTACCAAAGAGGAAGGACTTCATTCCAAAAACATGGACTTATTCAGGTGTTCAGGCTGAATCACTCAAAACAGTTGATTTAATATTAAGATATTAATTGGGTTGTCATAGCAAGGAGGTGGGGTTTCCCATGTGACAAATAAAGTGTTGCAGGCACTATACAATGCAGCTCATGCAAGTAATTTCAAGAGTGTTTTTCAGAGAAAGCTCATTACCACTGACATCTCTATGACCTGACCTGTAGAGATTTGAATAATTCAGCACTGTGGTAATGACACATGTAACAAACAGGCTTCAGCTTGCTGCTAGCTTACAGACAAGTAATTGTAGTGATATGTCTGACAGCAGTTAAGTTGTATTTCTCATATACTGCCACCTTACTACAGACAGTGATGTGGGTCATGATAAGTGCATCTTTAATGCAGCGGTATACTAGATATGAAATTAAATTTACACAAATCCAAACTGCTGTTGAACACACCACAGCAAGTTTTTGTGTGATATAACTCAGAACAATAAACAGGTAGAATGAAACTTTGCCTGAACACACACCATAGGCAACTTTTCTCTTTTTACACATCGAAGCCAAGTTTCCAGAGCCTTAATAGTGTATTCTTAGCAGTAGAATACTTTTCCATCTGCTGTATATGTGCTTTTTGTGTCAGCATTTTGTTCAGCTATCTTTTGTGTTGCCCTTTGGTGTTGGACTGTTTCTCATATAATAGACTTTACATATAGTCTTCAATCATTCCCTTTAAAGTGCACAATGTGGGTTAATGTTAACCCGACCCTGTCTCTGAACCCTTAAAGCTTGTTTCCTGGCATTCAACTTAGAATAGCGCAGATTGTCCCCTTCAGTTTAGCAACTGACCCCTGCTGGATACAGAGCAGGCCTGTAGCGAGAGCTTATAGCATCACTCACCAAACCCAGAAAGAAACAGAACCTCAAAGAGATTCACATGCTCTCATTTAGTCAGACAGAGCTAACAATACTGCTGAAATGAAACCAGGCACATAAGATGGCATTGTAGCTCATGGAAAGCCAACTAAAATAGTGCTGAACAGTTTATTAATGTTATTCTGCTGTAATAAACTGTAGTAAACTTAAGGGTTTCACTTTCAGCAATGACTTAGAACAGTTTACTCATACTAAGAAAAGTTGCTACTTAAATTGCCTTTCATGGAACATTTAGTCTTTCAGTCGTGGCATTCCAGGGTCTGTTTTTCATCTGCCTCAAAGCCAAATTGTCACAGCTTCTGCTGTATCACCAGCAGCCACCTTCAGGTCAGGTTCTGTATTGAATCATGATTTCAAATCTGTGCCTGTAATGACTTACAAATTGGGATCTTCAGGGTTAAATTGGATACTTCATCATTTATTTAGCAGACATTAATTAACGCCAATACGATGTAAATGTGCCAGATTTAGGCAAAAGGCAGTGAGGTTGGTGTTATGCGGGTTGATCTTCATCATGGTTAGTATTGTTTTAAGGTTTATCAGCGAAAAATACCTGTGACTCCCATCAGATACATCCTTGATACATTTTCCATTTTAATTCATTGGAATGACAAGAAGAAAAAGCTTTCCTGGGAACCCAAACACACAGTGAATGCTGGAAAGTATGCCAATAACTCAACAATGTTTTGGGACGAACTTATTTTCATGAGTGAACAATCAGCAGGATATTCATTCAAGTCATAATTCACTGTAAGTCACACAACATGAACTCATGATTATAGTATAATTTCTTAAAGCCCCTGCACACCCATAGTCCACCCATACAGGTGTTTTCACTTTGGTTTTGCACAATTACCCCTCTTCTCAGAACTGTGTGGGCATTTTGACACCACTGTAGGAAAAGCACAGCTGAAAATAATAAAATGAATGGCTGCGTTCCATTTAGCTGCTTCAGTTTCAGGATCCTGGTATCGTTCATGCTGGCTCACTGTCACACTATCAGGACTTACCTGGACACTTCAGTAGACAAGAGCCATTGTTAATGTGATTGGTAACACCTGAGCTTTCCCCATTTTGACACTTCAAAATGTCTGCTGTGGAAAAGGCCCGTAATTCATTCATAGAGTTTGGTGAGATTTTGTAATTCTCAGCGTCGCTCCATCCAGCTTCAACCTGACTTAGAGGATTTAACTGAGTCTGAATGTTTTCACTGGAAATTCTAAGCTGTGTTTACTGGAAACTAAGTACAAACCTCAAGGAGTTAATTGAAGAAAAGATGATTTCACCGAACTGATTCTTGGCAGACCAGTAACTTCCTGGAGTCTCTCCTGGTTGCCTAGCAACTGATCCCAGCAAAGAAACAGTCCAGCACATAATCCCTGTATAACAGCGAATTACTATTTTTACACTTCAGTTCTTTGTACAGATTCAACAACTGAGATACACTGTGTTAATTAGTGAGCTTTAGAGGTGCTACTAGGTGGATTTTCTAACCTTTGTGCTGTGGCAGGCTAGCTGGTGCCCCCTGTTTCCATTCTTTGTGCTGAGCTAAGCTAACCAGCTGCTGGAGGTAGTGTGCAGACATAAGAGTGGTATCGATCTTCTCATCTAACTATCTGCAAGAAAGCGTACTGTTCCTTTACCATTTCTGGCAAATGTTGAAAGCTTATGAGTTTTACAAATCATTTGTAGATGATCTTTTAAGGGAGCATGTTGAGCTGTTGTCTGTTCTTCTGGTGTTTTTCTTGAGACAGAGACAGGATCAGCCTCTGTGTCTCTGAAAACAGTTAATTTGTACGGCGTTTAACCATCAGTTTCTCTTCCCAGATATGTCGCCTCCAGAGGCACCTGTCTGCTGGGGAGCACCAGCAGGACCTGTTCCAAAGCCAGCCAGCCATGTTTGTTTCCCGGCACTCCCAGCCACCCACTCAGAATCTGGTGGAGCTGATCCAGCTCTGTGGAGGAACAGTCTGCAAAACTGTGCGGCAGGCAGGTATCTGCATAGGGAAATACAGTGGCAGGAGACCAGAGGGAAGCAGGATCCTGTCTGAGCAGTGGGTGCTGGGTAAGATATTTCCTACTAATCTCTGTTCAATGCTCAAGTCCTTTTTCATGTCACTAACAATTGTTTCTCTCATTCCTTCTGATTTTATTTCAGATTGTATCACATATTTGAAGCAGCTGTCATATGATAACTATGATTTGGAGTGAAAGCTGGGGGGGGGGGTTGGCTGGGAAGTTTAGTTTTATTAATGTTATGTTGGACAGTTGTCACATACCCTCTGTTTCTACCTTACCATGGTACCTTCCTCTTGTGCAGGTTTATCATTTTGCTTTGCAAATGTGTTGAGAGGCTTTACATAAATCCACTCGAATATTCTGTTTTAGTCCCTGGTTACCATGGAAACCTGTTACTTCTCAGGAATCACCCATTCAACAATGGACTAAGTTACTGTGAGACATGGAAAACTGCCTTGACAGTGCATATTATTAGCATTTTTTGTAGTAACCACTACTGTGTAACAGTGTTTTTCACAGCAAGACCTGAGATTGATGATTGTTTTTCATTTATAATAGTGTGATTTTAAAAATACTTGCTGAGCCAGTTCAACACTCTAATGGAGATTAAAATACTGCATCCTTATAAAATGTTTTGTGATGTCATTGTTAATAAATACTTTTAAAATTGTTGTTTTTTGGTTTCATTGATTTTCTTTTTTCTATCAAATGAATGAATGAGTTGTCTAAGAATGAAGGTCACATCAACAACTGAACCACAATGTATGCCACTTTTTTTAGGTTTTAATTCAATTTAATTGTGATGAGATTAATTCAACTGTGTCTGAATCTATTTCACAATTAAGGTATAATGAAAGTAGTACCCTTTTTAGAATAACAACTTGATTTGTGACAAAGGTCAGTGGTGTGATGGATCAATTGTCAAAGTGTTTGCTCAGCAGTGTCACTGGTTGACATGACAAATGTTGATGTATCACAGCTTGTTCTCACACTTTTCAGTCAGGCGTATGCAGCAGAGATGAAAGTAACACATTTGCGCAAGTGTACTAGAAACTTACTTGAGCAAGTATTTAACATGTGCAAGACATTTAGTATGATACATTTATGAAGTGTAATGCAAGAAGGAATTAAAACTACCAAACTGTGTAGAACAATCATTTGTAAGTATGGAAAATGGTTATTAGTTTTTATCTGTAACATTTACTGGCCTTCTTTGCACCAAACTTCCGGGCCACTTCACACGCACAGAGTGAAAACACTTCGACAGTTAAATCCAAAAGTGATTAAAAACAAGCCCTTCCAACACATCAAACACATTGCAATTGAACTGTTCTGCATGTCATGAGTGTCCATCAATAGGCCAACCCAGTAAAATAAAGACTTGTTCCAATATTTTACTCTTGAGTCAGCACAATATGACTGATAGCATACTGAGCTACACCCTCTGTTGTCTTTCCACCTGTTATTATGCAAACATTGCTAAGTCATACGTGTCAGATTTAATACCTTCGTATAAGATGTTATAAACCTGGAATAAATGTGATGTGAATCTTTCCGAGTGTTTTATCACCCATACTTGTGTTTTGGGATGTTTACTTCCACACGCTGTAGGTGTGTGACTCACCTTTAGAATCTAAAGCACACACAGCATTTACATTTTTTTAATGTGTTTCCATTCTTACATATCTGCAAATTTCCTTTTGTAATGGAGCTCTTAAAATAGGGACTTCTCTTAGACACTATTTGTTGTTTTGAAGGTAGGAAATAGACATAACACTAAAAGCTCTGAAAAACGTGAGAAAATAAATAAACACTATGACATGCCTTTGAAAATGGTTGGGAGCTGAAAAAAAAAAAAAGAAAATAGGTATACTTTGTAATTTGTGAAAACCCCGTTGCAAAACTTGCAGGGTAAAAGGTGCTATGGTCCTTTAATGTGGAACGCAGGCTCCACTTTCTCGCTGATTGGTTGGCTTCTACCACGTCAGTTAACCAATCAGCTTCGTCGATGTTTCAGGGTGTCGTGACGTAGGGAGGCGTGTGTGACATTTGCTGCCAGGAGGGAACAGCTAGCCGGATAAAGACGAAGAACTAAGGAAGGAAATAGAAAATGCCTCTTAACAACTGAACTGACGCTGGGGTTACACTTTGTTATCGTACCCGGATTAGAGAAGACTATTTATATTAAATGTAGTGTTAGTTAAAACTTCCTGTTTGACTAAACACGTTAAATAGTTAGCTAATCCTTGCTCTTACTAACTTCTACATTAAATGTACGGAGTTCGGGTTGAGGTGGTGTCCTGGTTTGAACTTCTGAGACTAATAAGATAACTGCAGTTACTTTTTTTTTTTTTTGTATTGCAGTATGGGTGGACGTTAGCGCGTAAGCCCAATTGGCTAACTGCGGTTTGCACACAAGGTTAAAATTAGCTTTAGCCAGCTAGCTCCTCTTTCCTCTCTTGCTGCAGCTTTCTCACTTTCTTATGCAGACTTGTCAGGCCAGGTGTGCTGATAGTAGGCCAGGTGTTCTGTGGGACAGATAGGGTGAGCTGGCTGTAACTTAATACAAGTGCTCACAGAGTGAAGTACTAAGTCAGTCTACTTCAGGGATTTTTGTTACTTTAGAGGAGCCAAAGGTTGAAGAATCATGCTGCTCTCCTTGGTTGTGCACACGTATTCGCTGCGGTACTGGTTTCCAGCCACGATCATGCTGGGAACAGCCCCAGCTTATCTGCTGTCATGGGGGGCTTGGCGCTTACTTTCAACTGTCTTACCAGCAAGAATGTACCACAAGTTGGACGACCGGTTGTACTGCATGTACCAGAGTATGGTCCTCTTCTTCTTTGAAAACTACACGGGAGTTGAGGTGAGTGATCCTTTACTTACTGCATGCAAACTCACAGTAAATCTGATTGTTAAAGACAAAACTGGGGTTGATAGTGTAGTCCCCATGTGTGGAACTGTTTTATAAGGCTGGGGAATGACGGTCTCAAGTGACACCTGCTTCTTATTGTCTAAGCCTGCAGGATTTGAATTTGCAACTCATCTAACATGCACACCCCATACAGATCAATGCATTTTTTTTTCAGGTTTCTGTATTTGTTGAAACTATTAAAATATCCAAATGTAATGTGTAGTCAGACACAGAGGCTGAAAAAAATTCTTAATGAACCAGATGCCTGAAATCAAGAAAGGCTGCATTCTTTTGCCCTTTTGTTGCCACTCCTTGTTCACTTGGAGGGGCCTTTTTAATAGGTTCTCTTGGGTTAATTGAAAAGCAGTCGTCCATGCTGGTTTAGTTTCTGTAAGAATGGGCAAAATCAGTCTTAACAGGAACCAAATCCCTGATGCAGTTTAAATATTTAACGAAATAATTTTTTTTCTCGGTGTAGAATAATTTAGCAAACTGATTAGCGTCTACCGTTTTGTTTCAGTCTGTAATATCTTCAGCCTGCTTTCTCTGCAGATTGTTATATATGGAGATATACCAAAGAACAAAGAGAATGTCATCTACCTGTCTAATCACCAATGTACAGGTAACACATTTGCATTTCCTGCTTTAAAGTTTCAGTCTAGTGAGAAGCACAGCTTGAAGTAAATATCTAAACTCTGGCAATGGTTTTCTTGTAGCTGACTGGATCATCGCTGACATGCTCGCCATCAGGCAGAGTGCTCTTGGTCACGTCAGATACGTCCTCAAAGATGGACTCAAGTGGCTCCCGCTATATGGATGGTATTTCTCTCAGGTAATGCAACTGTGTGAGTATTTGAATGTCATTTTGTAAATTACAGATGTAAAGATGTATTGGACTTGAGTCGCATTCCCCACTGCTGTTCTCGTCATCAGACTATTTTTCTCTTTTAGCATGGAGGAGCCTACGTGAAGCGAAGCGCAAAGTTTAATGAAAAGGTGATGGAGAAGAAACTCTGCACTCAGACTCAATGTGGAGCACCAGTGAGTACACTTTATTCATGTTCCAAATCAGCCTCTTGACAACATGCACATTAAGGTGGACATACTCTCTGCTCACATGTTCAACAGGGAACCTCACAAATTGTCGTATGTATTGTCGTACATTTTTCATTACCAACTTGTTTTTAAAATGTCACCACTTGATTTCACTGCAGAGCTTTCTGCAATAATCTTCCAAAATGCTGTCCTCCAAATATTCCTTCTTACCCTACATGGAATTAGGATGTTGACATGAATAGTTTCTCAGATTGTATTAACAGAACAATATCTATTGACGCCACCACCAATGAAATTCAATGGATAATCAATCAGACATTGGATGCAGGAAGGTTAAATTGCATTATGCTTTATTGTTTTGAAAGTGCTTGTTTTTAATCACTTTTTTGGGGGGGGTGGAATTTAGCTATGGAGGATTAGTGTGTGTCTGTGGTCCTGGAACCTTGGGGCATCTTTGTTCCAATTTGACTGAAATTCATGAACTTGTTAAAGTGAATCTCACTCGCTTGTTGATTCCAGTCATTTATTAAACACTTTATGAACTGCTGCTGAAAGTTGCAAATGTGAGATTAAGAATGATTACGATGAAAAAGTGTTAGATGAGTTGTACTGCTAATGAACAGAAGGGTACAACTTCCTGGTAGTTGTTTAACTTGAACAAAACACAGTGATGTCACCGAGAAGTGGGTGAAAGAGGAAGTGATACAAAGACTTGGGGTTGAGTCTACATCACCCAATAAAACCTCAGTTTTCACTTCAGTTTCAGTCCAAACTGATTATAAAAGAACGAGGTGGTGATAAACTGTATTAAGTTTTCTTCTAAACAATAAGTTCAGCACATTTCTTGGTTTCCATTTTTGATTGTTCAACAAATCCTGTAAGTGTTAGAAACTCCATTTTGGCCGCTGCAATAAGAATCAACACTGACGAAGCTTTCATTTCATCTATTTTCCTCCCCACAGATGTACCTTGTCATCTTCCCAGAAGGAACTCGGTATAATCCAGACCTCAAGAATGTTATCGCTGAGAGTCAGGCTTTTGCTACGAAAGAAGGTACTGGCATGACGGCAGCCATTTCATGCTGTACTGCTGCATACTAATCCAGCACAGCCCACGCAGGCAGCAAAACAGCTGACTATGTTTTGTTGTGTGACCTGTGGTCACTCTCGCAAGCTGCTCTTTGACCAATGAACATCAAATACTATCGGATTTATAAAATTCTTGATTTCAAAGTTAAGATTTCAGTTTAAATTGTGCAACATTAGAATAATCTATTAGAAAGTTCAGAACTGTATAACAAAATATTGTGTAAATATGCAGTTTTACAGTATTTCCTGCTGATACAAAATATATATACACATACACATCAGTCTTATTGCATTAACATGATTATTATTATTATTATTATGCTATTGTACAGTTTAGTGTTACGGTCACCTCCCAAACTGCATCCATTCTGCAGAGATTAAGCCTATCTCTGGACCACAGCTCTGAATATCACCTTCCCCTATTAATCCAAATAAATCGCCGACACGTGCACATGACATCATCTGCTATTAGTGAGGTATTAGTGAGCAGAGGATGATGCCATGTCGACAGAGGAACAACAGACTGCAGTTACTGACCCAAACACAAGCATTCACATCGAATTATTTTTTTTTTAAATCCTCTATTTCAAACATTATTTATTTTTAAAGTATTTTGGAAAAGGGGGCGGGGGGGTTGGCCATAATTTAGTTAGTAGACAATGGAGGGAAAGTTGCGATTACTTGACCAGCAACTTCCACAACAATTCCCCAGTGTTATAATTGGCTAGCAGTACTTTTATTGTGTACACTGATACCTGCTTCATATTCACAATGTTAAGATGACCTTTATTCTGATTAAATAAAGACTGCATTACTTTTGGTATGTCCTTTCCATAGGACTGGCTGTTTTGAAACACACACTCACACCCAGAATGAAGGCCTCTCACGTAGCCATCAAGGCCATGCAGGATCACCTGGATGCTGTGTATGACGTCACAGTGGCCTACGAGGGGACACTGAACGCCTCTGGTCAAAGAAAACCCGCACCATCAATGCCAGGTAAGCAGGCATGCGAGTTTGGCCACAGAGCTGTGTTGGAATTTCAGTTAAGCGTTTTCATAAAGAAGACAGAGGCGGTCATCTTTCAACAGCCGGTGTCACAATGTGATCTGTACCTAGATATCTTACTGGGTAAAAAATAGTCAGTTGTTTAAAGTGCAAACTCATGCAGGGCACAAGCCAGGTGAGACAACCTTTGTGTCTAATGAAGAGCAAATTATGGCTGTAGAGGCTTTTTTTTTTTTACCAAAAGCAGCTCACAAATACACTGACAATATAACGCCCTACAGCAGCACCCATATCGACGTTAAGTTAACCAATTAGAATGACATCATATCCATATGATATACACACAATACATTGGGTACAATGAAATGTAGTAGTAGGTATTAAAATAGTAATCAATAATATAAATGGCAAGACCTAAAATACAAACATTATTTCACTTTATCAAAAGTCGTCAGTGCAACCTTCCCACATAATGGCTTTCAAAAAATGAAACCTGATGGAATAATAAAAAAATGCATGTTACTACAAACTGCAGTGCTCTGTTTTCTGTTAATCAGTGTATCCATAGACGCACAGGCATTGTATTATCAATCCTGCAACACTGTGAACGCCCCTGCAGTAATTAATCACATAGCAAACATTACCTATTAACAGCTGTGTCTTCCTGTAAACAGCATGACTCCGTGTTTTGGAGTTTTTGATCATTCTGTGTTCCCAGTTGTTCTACAAGCACCGTTTGAATGTTTAAAAAAGAAACAACATCCTGTTCGAGTCGGGAAGAAACATCGATGTGTTTCTAGCAAACGGAAAAGACAGAAAAGAAAAGCATTCTTCTCATCACGCACTTCCTCTTCTCATGTGGTGAAGGTGACTCGAGTCACTTCACAAAGAAGTGGAAGTGACTCGAAGCTGCGTCCACACTGCAGCTAGAAGAGTCTGATTCGTTCTGTTGTTCATGCTGCTTCACATCTGACGAGTGTTTCTCATCAGTATGAACAGTTTGATTCATTTTAACTTAAAAATATTGGACCCTGAGGTGTGGGGCTGTGTACAGTATGAACTCAAATCTCAATTTATGTCCTAATAGACTTAATATTGTGTTTTGAGTATATTCAACCCTTCATTGTAAAGTCCATAGTAGGAAATGGGGGAATTCAAATTTCAAAGTCAGTTAATCATTTATTTAAAAAAGGAATAAAGTGCACGTTTTTTCCGTAATTGAAGCATTTGTAAACTACTCTTGTGGTCAGAAGCCGACTCAATTTTATCGCTTTAATTAAGACCAAGGTCAGAAATATGCAAATTATGCAGCAGAACCACAAAAACGCAACACATTTTCTGCTCATGCCTTCTACGTGGTCCCTTCGTGTATTTGTCATCTAATGTTTTTGACAGCAATTGGCCCATAATTTATAAATATTCCCTAACTGGGACTCCCAGAGTTTATAAACTCAAACATGTAACTTCTGCGGCCGAGGGAGGTTTGATAGATTGTTGTCAGTCCTTTGCGTATAGAGATGATTCTATGAATGAAAGTTTGCAGCTCAACTTTACATTTTTACTTCCTGTTACTTGTAATTGTCGAGCAATTTTAATTTACTCACTCACTTCAAACTACAAAACAGATGAAGTTTCAAATCAGATTTAGTATTATAATGCAGTTAACAGCCTCAGGTTACAGTACTTGTATCATTTAAATTATCTCATTTGAAAACAAACAGTTTTTGAATGTACAGATGTGCTGTTTTTTCTTTTGTTTTTTTAAGCTGGGACTGTCAGTATGTTTTTATGGCTGTGTACTCGGGGGGGAAAACCTTTCATTATTGAAGTCAGTAGAACATTTTTATTCAAATGGGAATGGCTTTGATTGAAAATTCAACAAATTAAAATTGTAATTAAAAACATTATCTACCATCAAGTACCTTCTGAGCAGCCTGCACCTCTCTTGTAGCTGTGGTCTTCTCTTTGTGTGCAGACAACTTAAAATATTAAAGATTCCTTCTCTCTGATTTTCAGCTTTGCTTTAGGTTTGTTAAAGGGATTTAGATCATGAGGCGTTGTTTGTCACTACAGAGCAAGACGTTGGTTTCCTTCAGCAACACACATGACCTGCAGTGTAAGCTCAGCTTTCTTTCTGCGGGTTCAGCATTGATTTAAGAGTCTTATCATTTCTCGATGCCAAACACTCATTTGGATTCTCCGGCAGCTCAGAAATTCAAAAACAGCACTTAACCTCCTCCATGTATGAGGAAGGAAGGTCTTTTCTTTAAAGAGTGACTTTGGCTTGTTCATGTGTGGTCTTGCAAAAATAAATCATGTGAGCCTCCGTCCACACTAACCGTCAGTGTTTGGCACGTATTGTCTCTGAAGGTCAATTTAAAGCTGATTGAGGTACTCTCTCCACCGGTGAAGCAGTCTTTCGCTGCTGACTTCGATCAGATTTCCTCTTTTGGCCGCAGAGCCAGGTTTCCAGATAATATTGCATGTTGTGGAAACAGGAACTTGAAGGTCTCTGGGGATACACGTGTAGCCTTGAGCGTTCACACTTGGTTACATTTCTATGCTTGACCTTCTCCGACACTTTTGAGTTTCTTTCGTCGCTTAGTGCTCTGAGACTGAAAACATTTTGACGGTCATTATAGAAATACACAATATTCAATATCAATCTCTGGATATTTGATACAATTTTACATATTAAATTGGACTGCTGTAACCTTTTCTACATTCACAGTTTATTTAGACTCACATTTGACCTGATTTCATTATCAGATCTGCTTATTAGTCTGATCCTGTCCCAGTCTGGCACTCGGTTATCGAACTGTGGTGCACCAGTTTGACCAATAAGCCGTTGTACGATGCGGGTCTTTACTCTCTTGAATCAAACGGACTTGGCATCACAGCGTCATAGTAGCTCTACTCTATCATTGTCGCCTCATGTAGAACTTGAGTGCTTACTCTACGTGCCGTTTTGCTGAAAGGCTTTTCCTGTTTTTGTTTAGTCTCTTTATTTTTTCTGTTTGACAGAATTCCTGTGCAAAGAATGTCCCAGGGTCCACATACACTTCGACCGTGTGGACATAAAGGAAATTCCTACAGAGCCACTGTTTTTCCGCAGGTGGCTCCACGAGCGATTCGAAATCAAGGACCGGTAAGTGCGTGTGCAATCAATCATGTTGAAATTGCCATGCATGCTGTCCAGTCAATATGTAAACTGCGTTTAATTAATTAATTAATTAATTATTAAATGTTTGCTTTTGCACGCCACGTTTTAAACACAGATATGTTCCTCAGCTTCTGTATAAACTGTCGTCTAGCTTATTCTGATAATCTGATGATGTGCAGTTCCCTTTAGTCTACACCAATGGTTCTCAAACTGGGAAGTGGGCCACCCAGGTGAACCTTTTAGTGTCAAGGGAACTATAACCAAACAAGTGTGTGCTGATGCTAGTAGTGCTAGCCAGGTTAGCAAGATCTATTCAGACAGCAACATGACATGTAAGTTACAAGAGAGACATATCTTGACAGGGAAGCAAAGATGCATGATGCAAACGATTTCAGAAACTCATGAGTAACACAAGTGAAACATAAAGGTCATGTTATAGATATTATTTCAATGAAATTCAAGTTGACTTGTTTTGTCACAGTTTATCAAATATTCTTACACTCCAATAAAAGTTACATTAATTACAAGTGAAGTGGTTGCTGATGAATCTGCAACTATTTTGATAACCAATTTAATAATTTAATTTATTTTTTGACTGTGAATTACCGTAGAGGTTTGAAATATTTTTATATATAGTTGTCCTAAATATATTCAGGATACAGACTTGGAAAGATATTGAGTGCCACATTGACAACAGCAGCCAAGCTGCAGAAAGCCTCGATGTGATTCGGGTGCAGTTTTTATGCTGTAACCGCTGTAAAAATCCTGACGTGAACCTTTTTGTGAGATAGATTTTTGTTTCGTTTCACTTTGCAGTTTCTGTTGTAGTCCTTGTGCATTTCTAAGACCGACTGAATTCCTAAGAGAGTTATCTGTCTTTTCAAAGGCTGCTGACAGATTTCTACGAGTCGGAGGATGCAGACAAAATATGCACGTTCCCCGGGGGAGGCAAACATTTTCCTCTGAACCTCTCTAAAACCCTCCCATCAGTGATCATCTTGGGGGGACTGACACTGCCATTACTGCTGACTGAGAGCGGCAGGAAACTGTACGTGAGAACCTGGGTGTACGGCACACTGCTGGGCTGGCTGTGGGTGAACGCTTTCCCTTAACGTACAAGGCAGAGGCTGCCATGATGAGACGCACAAAAGACAGGGAGAGACGGTGCCATTTTCCTGTGTCACAACAACTGGAGGTGTGTACCAAATGCAGAGCAGCATCTGATGAGAGGTTCAGAGATTTATCCCACATGTCTGGCTCACTGTTGACCCTGAGCTGAAAGCTGAACGGCGATGCAGAGAAATGTTAAGCTTTTTGCGCTACGTGTTCGCTCGCGTCATTTGAATTTGCAGCCTGAAATGATGAGAAAACAGGAGTAGATTTGTTGAAAAGTATTAGAGTTCTCAAAAATACTCCTTGTTCTCTACTATGAAATAAAAATAGCTTGTTTTAAAATAATTCCCCCCTTTCATCAGATTTAGCCAAATTGGCATTCTTGCATTCTCACCATCAAACATTGGCCAGTTTTAAAGCTCTTACATGACATTTATTGAATTCTCAAAACACATTTGAATGGTCATGATTAGCTACTTTATGTAACTGACACATTACAACTAGCACACTGGTGATAGATCAATAAATAAGTGCATTGGGTGTAATGTTGTCTGTTATTTATGCCAAGTCCCATGTCAGGAGGATTGTGCACTTTGCTCGATTAAAGTGATGTTTTTACATTAGTAGAACAAAAGACATAACATGTAGTCTTCTATAGGGGCTCGTAAATATGACACCAGCTGCATCGTTTACCATAAATATTCATACTGACATCACTTTGTTTTTTAATGAAAATGGATTATGTATTTAATTTCAAACACCCGATTATTTGACTAATATTAATATCCTTTAAAAAAATACTATCTGTTGTACATTTTTGAGCAAAGTCTTTGACATTGATGATACCACAGTGAGCTCATATGGAGGAAGGCGTGTTAAAAATTAAATACTGTTCTGCTGATGTAAAAAAAACTTCTTTAACGTTACAATGTCAATCATTGCCAAAACCTGGTGTATTTACCATGATGTTCTACAAGTCTTTTATGTTGAGCAATACTTGTTGTAATGCCATCCCAGATGACAGCAAAGAAACTTCATGTCTGTTTGTTTGTTTGTTTTTTTGGCCTAAATACATACAATTTTATCAATTTACTCACAGTTCCATAACTTTTCTATGCATTTGTTACTTCGAAATACCATGTTATAGCTCATACGAACGTAACTCAGCAAAAAACTGACAAAGCCATGTTAACAGTATATCACAGGTTCCTGTGCGCTCAAAGCCATTTGTATTATAATTATCACTGTATTTGTGAAATGCACTGTCCTTTGTTGTTTACTGTAATGAAACCATTGCATTTTCCACGAGTCACTTTACACATTTGCCATCTTGTCTTCCTCTAAAGTTGGTCTGAGATGTTTTCCTCGTGGATGGTACTGTAAATCATGTTTTTACATGTCGCTCCTATACCTCACTTGAATAATCCTTCCTTGTTCTTAAATGACCCTTGTCAGCCATTTTATAGTCATTTGTATCCTGACAAGACCAGACTATAACTCATCAGGAAACTCTGTGTAGACAGTATTTAAATGCCAACGGATTTTGGAAATGTGTGCCTTCTCTTTGGAGGAGCTGGTCCTCAGCCCTCTTGCAGAGGACCACAGTGGCTCTTTTCCAACAGGTGACTTCATGGAGGCCTCTGCTGGAGCTGCTGCGCACAGCAGCATGTGGTCACGTTGTCTACAGTTCATAGTGGCTTATTTTATTCTAAGAATGCATTGATTTACACTTCTTGAGGACTGTTATGAAATGATGAAACCTTTAAATGTGTGTAAGTTTTGGAAATGGGGATCAGGGTGAAATAAAGTAGTTTTCTTTGGGGAGAGTCAAGTTTTCTCTGACTGTCCTGAACCCATGATTATGAAAAGACTAGTAAAAAGACATAGTCACCGATATTAGAGATGAACAAGTATATCCTCATATTACAGTGTTTTAGAGCTGGAACTATGCAAATTGTGTAACAAGCATTCATTGACAATTTGAGATGCCTTATGCATAATTTCATGTTTTTCTTTCATTTAAACTATTTTTCATATTTACAAACTTGATCAGATGATCAGAGCTAGTTGGACCTCACTCCCACATAAAATAAAAATGAGTTCACACTTAACCGAGTGACATCAAATCAAACTGACTTGAAATGGACTTGGAAGTGAGAAGCTGCAGGAATGTTTTGCAGGGATGGTATCTATTTAAAATTTTAATATGGATGTTTTTTTTTAAATGTGATTGGGAACAAAGATATCCAGTTTTCCGATGCACAACTTTCCCACCTGAGACGTCAGCGAACGTAGCGTGGGCGAGGCGGCGCATGCGTGTTACGGTTTGTGGGCGGTAACACGGAAGTGCTGTCGCAGTTTGAAGGCAACGTTTTCTAAGTGCTGCAGCTCACTTGTTTGGACGCCAGGTATGGATCTATAACACATCAAGGCTAATTAAATAACCGTATATTAATACAATATCTACTTCGTAGCAAGGCAGTTACTAGCGTGAATATGCGTGTAGGTCTTTACAGTTTCCAGTAGGTTGTTTTCTTTTAAATTTTATCTTATTTTGTACTTAACTTACATTTCTTCAGATTTTAATGCGACCAATTCAGCAAAGCAAATTCCTTGAATGTCAAAACCTACTTGGCAATAAATCCCGATTCCTCTGATCTGTTCGCTTCCGCTCTGCTGTTTTACGTTGGATCCACTGAAGGTCCCACAGCGCCATCTAGCGATCCGTCTGACATCTGACTAGTTGATACACAGACGACGGGGGGTTAAAGTACTGAAGTGGAATTGGTGCTGAAAGAAAGGTAAACATGTTGGCCTTGTGTCCTAGCTGACTAAGGCTGCTGGTTTAAAGACACATAAACTGTGGCAGGATATTAACTGGTACCAGTTACACCTCAATCATCATTCACTACTTTCATCTATTATTATATAAATACATATTAAGTGTTGAAATAGAAGCCTGACCTAGTATGTGCCTCTGCCAGGGCGGCCTCTCGTATTAAAGATTAAAATGTGGGGACTAAACTCTGATAGATTACCCGTTTTGGGATTTTTGTTGCTATTTAAAGTCTTAGTTAACATGAATGAATTAATCCCAGACGCCCTGTACTGTGTGTCTGTCTACAGCTTTGTGATGGCAGTTGACTGGATTGGATTCAGCTATGCTGCAGCCCTCGCCTTTGGAGGATTTATTGGATACAAGAAAAAAGGTCTAAATCTCACACTTCCACATGATCAAAGTGTTAAATAATTAGCCCAGATTATTACCGTGTGTCTCCGCTTCATTGTAGGCAGTGTGATGTCCCTGATGGCTGGTTTAGTTTTCGGTGGATTATCTGCTTATGGTGCATACAACATCTCTTATGACTCAAAGGACATCAAGATCTTATTGTGTAAGTATGGCAAAGCCCATTCTAGTATATCTAATGTTATTTTCAGCAGTTCATAAGTCAGAGCATTGGTTAAAACATCCAGCCAATATCATCTAATTGTGTTTTCTTTCTCCCAGTGGCCTCAGGAGTCCTCTCAGTTGTGATGGGAATGAGATACAAGGCGTCTGGAAAATTAATGCCTGCTGGCATTATGTCAGGACTAAGGTCAGCAGATGAACATGCTCAACATGAAGAAACATTTGAGCAAATAAAGGATTAAGAAATGATGTTACACAAGTATTACAAGCTTGCTGATCAAATCGTTTCTGATTTTCTTTCTTACAGCTTGTTGATGGTGTTTCGACTCTTATTACTCATCGTGGTGTGACTGGGGGAAACAACACTGACCAGACTGAGGGCTCTCTGTCACTCAATGAACAAACCTTGTTGTAAAGGAAACGACATTCCCAGTTAGCATACTAAAACAAGTCTTCTGCTTTGTATGGGTGAGCAGAAACCTTGCAGAAGCTACCAGCAGATTTAAGATGAAATACTAATCTTATTGCAGTTAATCTGTTTTGGTGATCTTATATAAATCAAACTGCGTTTTCCTTTTGTATTTGAGCATGTGCATAAATGTAAATGTCATGATTTGAGATTAATTTTCATGTTGCAGCATTGTGGGTGCTATTGTTTTGGCAAATGCATTTACTGTATACACTACAACATCAGTTTTGCAGGCTACTAATATATTAAAGTTATTAAGATGAGATACTGAAGAAAGGAACACGTTTAAAGAATACAGTGTGTATTCGTGGCTGCTCACACGCCATGTCCTTGACGTTTGACTTTAAGAATAAAGTTAATATGTTTGTGATTTTTTGTAATAGCAAAACTAAATAAACAAATGTGATTCTTAAAAGAATGTTTTTCTTGTTGTGTACAAGATGTGGTGATAGTCTAGTAAGGGAGCAACACAGCAAATGTTCCTTAAAAATAAACTATTTATTTAGTAGAACCTTCACAAAAAACACCCATATTAAGCTGTGAAAGATTCAATAGATTCCTTACGTGCTAAACAGATTTTTTATTTTGTGATGGATAACATGCAATAGTCGTCTAAACATAAACCAGCAACAATAATTGATCCACGTGCTGGCATAATCATTCACCCTGCCGACAGTATTTGAGGAATGCCAGACCTTTCACAGAGTTCATGGCAGTTTGACTTTGAACACCTCCATGATGGTCTTCACGTAGGTTTCATCTGGCTGCGGCTTCCTCTTGCTGCCTGGCTGCAGGAACCTGCTGATGGAAGGAATCTGCGTCATCCTGCCCTGGAAAGACTGGACGGAGACGCTGAACGTCATTCAGTGTTGTGTGCGTGTTTGTTGTACGCTGATACTACGATAGACAGGAATTTCGTGCGAACAAGTTATCTGCTGCTGCTGTTCCTTTGCACGCCCTGCCTTACTGCAACATGTAACTTTTACCTTGATGTTGGGAAACTTGGAGAGGATTCCAGTAATTTTCTCCTCCAACATCAGGGTGCATTCAAGCAGCTGCACATCTGCGCAGCTTAGTTTACCTCCCACCAGGTATACGGGTCCAGACAGTGCCTGAGAAGGCGAACAATATCTCGTTTAGTCATATACTGTGTAATAATACACAGGTCAAGTTTTCACCCAGGTTAATCAGTTATTACACCGTGTACGGTAAACATACGGGTACCTTTTCAAACACAGGAAGGTAGCGCTCGTTTGCTTTACTTTGAATGGTGTCCAGTTTCGCTTGTGCATCTGGGCTGAAGGGCAACATCATGATCATTTCCATGAGATCCCTCACTCCCTCAGAGTACATGTTGATCCTGAGGGAAAGCATGACCACATATACTGTAACACATGCATGCACCAAAATCACATGATACAGTAGGCGTTCCCACCATTACACTACTATAGAAATGGACCATACATGGCACGGTCTTTCAGATCTTTTCCATTAAGGTTGTACTTCTCTGCAATGTAATTCAAGATTGCCTTTGTCTGAACAAGCTTCATGCCATCGATTTCCACCATGGGAACCTGTTGAAACATGAGCGCTCCATCTGCAGAGAAAAGGCAGCAGCAGGTAATTCAGGACGGCACTCCCACTGGTTAAACACTAGTTTACCCTTTAGACAATATACAGCTCTGGAAAAGATTAAACTTAACCAAAGTTCATTTTACACAAACACATGCCTGTAACTAGTAAAACCAGAGGATTAATCATTAATAATTGCAGTGGTCTCTCTAGTCTTTACAGAGCTGTATATGGCAAAGGATCACACAGGTTTCATCACGTGTGGGTCAAAGTCAACTTATAAACAAACAGTAAACCCAGTAGGAAAATGCAAGAGTGTGACTTGGAAACAGGCCAGAGATTATTTTAGCTTTAAAAAAAAACTAAAACTTTTTGAACCCAACTTACCACTGAGGAGTTTCTCATACTGCTCACGGGTCGTCAGATACACCTCATCGAACTGTGAACATGAAGTGGCAGAACAGATTCAGACTCAGTTCGTGGCTCCTAAAAGACACCAAATACGTCACCAGCAACTCTTCACTTACCTCAACTTCTGCGACTGTCAGAAG
>JAVQJF010082213.1:0-77500 GCA_036023855.1 Gadopsis marmoratus | reverse complement strand
GAACAAAAAACAGATACGTTCATTTGAACATAGTTAACAGTGAAGGCAGCGATTTGTAAAAATTACAGTGAAGTTAAAGCAAAAAATGTCCTGGGAGATTACCATGAGCGCCTCTGCTCGGCAGAGTCCCTCCAAATGGAATACTACTGTTGCCCCAAAGATGGCTTCCAGTGAAGTCTTTACCGGCATTTACGGCCACGTTCTTCTTTGTACTAATGCCTGAAGGAGAGTGAGAATAACAGTTTGTGTGAAAGCACCTGCAGACACTTATACACTAGATTTATTTTATTAAAGACTGCCCTCAGTCCTGCCAAGTGCTACTTTACACAAGGCAAGTCTTTATGTATAATACAGTATATGTTACCAGGTAAATATCTTGATTGCCTCAAGTAATGTTGTTTGGCAGAGGCGGTTCTTGATGGCTCTTGGTAGGCTGCAGTCTTATTCAGGTTTAAAGGTGTGTCTGCCTTTCCGTTGGGTTGACTGAAATCCAGAACATTTCCATATCTGAAAGACAGAGGACATTCAAAAATGACCTTTAGGGCCATTAGCTCAGGCTACAGATCTTGTGTTGTATTCATGTATTATATCACTACAGTCTTACGTTTTTGCATATTTTGTTAGTACATCATTATAGCGCAGACGCCACAGAATCTGCTAAAAGGTACCTTGCGATGACAGATCTTAGCCTCACCTGCTCAGTGAATGCTCCCCCTGCCTCGACTTCTCTGTGGAGAAGTTACTTTTCCCACGAATACTTATGGACGTCAGATCAGTTATTTCGTAGTCGTCCCAGTCTTCACCCTTTAGGTGTCCTGTGCCGTGGCCCCAACGCCTCCGCCCTCCTTTAGGTTTCAACTGATAGCTCAGTAGGTTTGAGTTTCCTGACTCCTGTCTCGTTTGCTAAAAGAACAATCAACATCAACCATGCATGTGAGGAATATTTAGTAATTTTGTGAGTAATTATAGTACATTTGTGTAGATATTCTGGCTGTCAGCCTCCCTTTGAAGGAAACCAGTCTATACTCTTATTTTAAAGTGATTACTGTAAATACAAAGTGAAGACCAGCAAAGTAACTTATGAAAATATATGTAACAGGCCTTAAATGAAAAGGCTTTATTTATTCATGAATTCATCAGCATGAATGAATAAAGCCATTCATCCTAATGGATCATTAATAATAACAGATACACAGTAAATACACACGGACATAAAGTTTCAAAGCCACGCCCAGCCTCGCCTTGCTCTGGAGACTGTTGTAAGGAAGATGGCTATGCGGCGTTCCTTCGGTTTGTTCCTGCTTAAGGATGTGCTTCGGCTGCTGCTCTCGCACCAGCCCTGTGTGCCGTTGGTAAACTGCCGCCTGGGCAGCGGCTGATACGGGGGAGGGCTGGATCTGCTGGAGAGGCCTGGAGGGGGAGCAGTGTTGGTTGGGAGGTGGAGGCTGGGAGGGGGGCACGGGCTTAAGCAGCAGGGGTTGCTGCTGCAGCGTCTCTTGTGACTGTAGAGGAGACTGCAGCGGCACGAGGCCTGGCTGAGGTCTGCCCTGCTCCAGGATCTGTTGAGGAGTGCCCAAAGCCTGGCCCACGTGAAAGTAAGAGTACCTGAGAGCCTGAGAAGGTATAAAGTTTTGGACAAACAACATCAGCTTTCATTCTGTGAGGGCTGTGGAAACACCTGAAGTCTAGGTCAGACACTACCTGGGCAGGAGCTGGTCTCCTCTTGGGATCCCACTGGAGCAGGTCTGTCATTAGATGGATGGCTTCAGGACTGGCAGTTGGGATCAGTGTCTTCAGATTACTGGGAACACACTGAGGCCAACGGAAATTCATAGCACTTGCCAGCAAGTATCCATCCGGCCAATCATTCTAGAGGGAGCAGACACCGTTCATCTCATACACATTTACATAACATCACATTTAGAAAGAAACTCTGTTTTTATCACCAGTATTAATAAAAGGAGAATAGTCACTGAAAAAATAGGGAGGGGTGACCTGTAACAGGGAAATATCTGTAGAGCTAGATACAAATATACCAAATTTCTACTATATGTTGCTAATTTTGATTAGATTTCCAGTTATTCTATACAAAAAACATCTACTTAGTTTAAAATGTGCAGTTGTACTAAGTATGTGACCCAAACACTTGCACATTCAGCACATACTTCAGTCCTGATGCCCATGTATAGTTGTCCTAAGTGTCACTAGTCTGGAAACATTTCTATAACTTTCTGAAGCCGACAATCTGACATTCACACCCACCTCACGCTGTGATTGGCCAGCTGTGCCGAGGTGAGAGATTGAGCTGGGTTTGAATTTTGGTGGTTGCGGCTGGTGAAACACTATGTCTGAAATAATAATAAATTTCCTCCCTTTCTATGGCAACCAGCTTTCCACCTCTGTAGCCGTTTAGGATAACTACAAACACTATTGATACAAACTAGTTCTGAGCGAGCCTAACCCAACCCTTATTGTGTCCTCGTGTGTTCCACTGTTCTTAAATACTTGTACTCATTCACCTCTCTCACCTTGACATAAAACATTTAAGTTATTTATCAATGAAATTCACATTTGTGAGCCATTTTTGGCTCTGTATTATTACTTTATGTGCTCCACATGTAAAAAACATTACCTTCTTTGGTGTACCCAAGACTTGGCAAATCTTGAAAATGGTGTCTACTTCACTGGAGCCTGGGAAAAGAGGCCTGAGGGTATAAAGCTCTGCCATGATGCAGCCAACTGCCCACTGGTCTATGGGTGAACTGTAGGATGTGGATCTGAGGAGCACCTCTGGGGCTCTGTACCTGGTCCAAAAAGAGAGGGTTCTAGGACATCAGTGCACTGAACTGTTAAACACTCTTTCATTTAGGCTACGTTCATTGTGTTTACGCCAAAAGAAACTCACCATCTAGTCGAGACATAGTCTGTGTATGGTGGTTGAGATCTGATTTCACGGGCAAGTCCAAAGTCAGCTATTTTCACCAGCTTTGGGCCCATGCACAGAAGATTCTCAGGTTTCATGTCCCTGTGAAAAAACCCTAACAAAAGACATTTAATGATTTGACTCGAATTATACAAAAATATCAGTTGTGCCACATTTAATTTAGCACCCTGGAGTCGTGAACAGACGTACCATGTTTATGAATGAATGCCAGTCCCTGTAGTATCTGAAACATAATATTTCTTACAGCAGATTCAGGAAACAAACGAGTCCTGCAGCAAGAAACAAGCCAGTTAGAAACCTCAAACAGAAAGAAACTGTGTAATATATATATATATATATATTTTTTTTTTTTAGATGCAGCAAGTAACAACATACGCACCTGTCTTTCATTAGCTGGTATAAATTTTCCTTCATGTACTCAAATATAAAGTACAAGTGATCATTCTCTCGAATTACCTCTTTAAGTTTGATCACATTAGCATGGTTGAGTTTCTTTAAGGACTGAAAAGATAAAGAAACCATATAGACCATATGTAAGATTGTGTGGAAGGCATAGACAAAAACATTGTAGTAGAAATAAACAGAAAATCTAACCATGCTGAACAATACACACAGGTCACTGCAGCACATTCAAAAGCACGCCCTGCAGCTATGAAACAAGGCCTTCTTGTTAAAACACGGCTAATGTAAGAACACAATGTAGTTTGGGGGTAAATGCTGCAAAGGCGGGACTTATTATTTAAAATGGAAAATAAACAGAGTAATTGATGGCAGGGTGGAGAAATATACACTTTTCCCATGCACTGGGATGATTTAACCATGCTAAATTCTAGGAAGGGGAGAAGCTGTAATGGGATTTTGAGATTGTATGGTGTGACATGCTGTAACTATAATCTATTTAGCAGTACTCCGAGGGCTAGTGTGTTCTACACATGTTTAGCTGCATTAATGTCAAGCTCTAGGAAAAAAAAAAGGGGGGGGTGTAGGCCAGGGATGGGAACCAGAGCTCCAAACCAACAGCACACAAGAATCACCTTCTACTCTCAGAGCTGGTGTCTGACTGCGCTGTGAGGAGGGTTAGACAGTAACATATGAACTGGACATATCATCTCATCATCACTGCATTATTATTCTCTATTCTGCACAAAACAATGAAAAATCAACCCAAACAGAAACAGAGTCGCAGGATGTGACACCAATCGCTGTTTATCCGGTTGCTGCATCAAAACAGGTTTTACATTATAACACACAATATTTAATGTTTGCTATTTGTTTTTGATGTTTATTGATCCATCTATGTTCTATACATACTTATACTGTACTGCAAAAGCATTTTTGTTGATATTACCAAATCTGGTAATATCTGAAATTTTCTAAACCTACAAAAACACAATTTAATCTCGAGTAATTAAAGATGTTTGTATTTTATGTTAATATTTCAACACTAGTTTAGAAATACTGTACATGTCACTACGATCTCTTATCAACTTTAAAGGTGCCCTGTGGACTTTGATTACATTCAGTATTCCTCTCTAAAATGCATCCCATGTATCCTTGAGGTCAAACAAACATGCTATATAAATTTACTTCACCATTAAATTTTTGCAAAGCTGATTTTACATATCTATATTAAAGTACAGAAAAGGGCATATTCCCTTTAAAATTGATTTTTCCATAATTCTGCTGTGCTATTTAAATGTGTGAAACCGTAAAAACAATAAACTCACTTTGACTTCACGAAGGTTCATGCATTCTTCCCAAGAGTAGAATTTTCTTTTCATTCTGAAAAATAGTTTCCTATCAGCTAATTCATTGCAATTGACATCATGCTGAAGAGCAGATTACACAGATTTGTCAGAGAGAAAACTAATATACGAATACTCACTTCTTTATGGCAACTAGCTCCCCTGACTCCAGACTGCGGCCGAGTATGACGGAGCCGTAGGTGCCATCCCCGAGCTGTCTGATGGTAGTGTATCTATTCATTATGCTTGTCCTTCCATAGCATCAAGTGGAGGCAGAAAATAACTGGGTGTAAAACAGGGGTGCGCTTGCCTCCGGCTGCGTAATGCAACCAGATTTTCCTGTGACAACGACAGAAGACCACGGGCAGGGCTGGAGGACTCGTGGTGTCATGGACTTGGGTCCTTCTAGCTGAGAAGGTGAGAAAAGGACAACAAGAAATCAAGTTCATTATGTAACCGTATGAATTATAATGTACACGGCCTATAATGAATCAAATATGACATGATTTGGCCAAGTGACCACAAACTACTACTAAGTGGGACATTTTATGGTTATTCAAGTTTGTATTGCACAGTGAGGCACCATTCATCCTCGCCCTCTTTTGATGATGTACCTTAATTAGGAACCAGCTTTCAGTGCCACAGTTTTATCGGCCTGTGACGTTAAATCAAGGATTTGGCTTAACGCTTGACGGCTGTTTTCAAATTCATCTTCCAAAGAAGAAAAGTTAAAATCGGAGTTTAAGACGAGTACATGAAAGATGTTTTTGTGACAACAACTAGTTCGGTGGCCAAACGTGGTCCAACGTGCAATTTACACAAATGTGACGTGGAAACTTGAAACCTCCAGCAGTCAATGAAGGAGGAAACATCTGGTCTGGCAGTTCAGTGAACAGCACTTGTGTATTCACAGATTCTGGATGGTTTTTTGTTTTAATGAGGGGGAAGGAGTGGATACAGCTTGACCCCATTTTCAACGAGGTAATCAGACCTTTTGAGGGGGGAGGAGACATCAGACAAGTTATGCGTGTCTGGAGTAACTTTAACTGTTAAGTGACAAGAGAAATAGTGTACATAGCTCGAGTGTATGACATTTTCATAAAGATATGAATGAAGTGGTCCTGTCAGGGAGCTGTGGCCGTCGGGGTAGCTGTTACAGGCAGTAACGTTAACGTGAACTGATCCTGTTTATTGACTCGTATTAGATCTTTACTCGGGTTATAATTCACACTGAGGTTCGTTCTAATTGATTGGGCTTAATGCTACAACTTGGCTTGTGTGTGTGTTTCGGGTCATTTGTAACGAATGTCTGCAGTTAAAGGTGGCAGACGTGGTACAAATTAACGCTAGCTCAAGGTCCTGGTCCTGGTCCTGGTCCTGGTGGCCCAGACATCATAACGCTACAGAGAGAGAAACCCGGCCTGTTTGGACGGACTGGCGTCCGAACTGAAGATAAAGACGACAGGCAGCAAACACTCACCCTTCTCGCGTCAAAGCGACAACACATAGCCGAGCATTCGTAGCCGATGTGGAACAAATGGCTTAACGCAACACTCAGGCGGCAGATAACCGCATTAAAACGTCATCGGGGCCCTTTGGTCAGGGAGCTCGTCGTGACCTCGGGATGCTGTAACAACAAACACATCACAGCTCTCCTCCGTCGCCACAGATGCACAACGATTTGGGGGAGAAAAAAAAATCACTGCGTCCCGATCTCCTCCTCCTCCTCTTCCTCTTCTAGTTTTATGGCGGTTGGCATCCAGCTTTTGGTGCATTAGCGCCACCTTCTGCTCCGGAGTGTGGAGCAGACAGCGGGCATATCCCTTCAACCAATACAAACCCAAAACACACCAAACATAAACAAAAAAATAAATAAATCTTGCACACACCCTGACCTACATTTAATGCTCCTAACTTTGCAGCCCAGTCCTACTCTAACACCCTTCCCTTGTCAGCTACCATCACCCTCCACATTTATCCATCATATCCTGTTGAAAACCCGTCTCTTAAAATAAAGCTAACAGTACCCTGATCTGTGCTCAGTAACATCCTGTTAATGTGAATTCCTGCACCTCTAACTCCGTCACCTTCTCCCTCATCCTCCCTCTGTGTCCCAAACCTCCCACAGCACAAAACTACCTGCTCTACTGCATCCTCTTCCTGACATCCCTCACAAAATCCTGCTTGGTGTTTCTCATTTTCAGTGTTTTATTTAGGGCACTGTGCTCAATACCATTTCCTTTTTCCTTTGTCCCTAGCACCTTTGACACTCTTCTGAATTTGAAAAGATGTCTCCCTTTCCCCTCTCTGTCCCACCTATCTTGCCACATTTGGATGGTTATTTCCCAAATTATACATTTGACTTCTGCTTTACTGAGTCTAATTTGCATTTCTACAGTTCCTTTCTGTAAAGCCCTTTTTACCAATTCATCCACCCTCTCACCCCCCTCACCCCAACATGTGCCGGAACCCACAAAAACCTTACCTGACCCCCCCGATCTGATATTCTTGTGACTGACTGAAGAACTTCATACAGTCTATCTAGACGGCTGTTTGAATGGAAAGACCTAAAACTTTCCAGGACTGGTGACAAATCTGAGCAAATCCCTTCGTCTGGCAAATTATCTGAACAATGTATCTTTCCAAATGACTTGGCCGTGAACTCTGACTCATCCCTATTGGAAACTGCAGTTATCCCTCAGATGTCAAACCTGGATATTCCCATTGCCTCCTATCTCCTCCCATTGCCTCCTATCTCCTCCCATCCTCTTTATCATTCCCCAAACCTCTCCCACAGGTGTCGTTCTTTCTATTCTGTTGCAAATGCCTCTTCGCTTGACATACCACTCTTCTCACCACTGCCTGCACCTTCTTATACTGAGTCAAACGCTGCATGTTAAAGACCCATGCAGCATTTCACTCAAACGCTTTGTTCCTGTTTCTTACAGCTTGACGACACTCCTCTGTCCACCACGTGAGCCTTTTTTTCTACTCTTACTTTCTGGATTTCATTCTCCTGTCTCGTCACCTCACACCCACCCATATGCCACATTATGAGCTCCTCCACAATTACAGCATTTTGGTTGCACCCTTTCCACACGTTCATACTCGTGGTCGCCCCCACATTTTGCACATGTGCCTTTTTAGTTTCATCTCTAGTCATCAGTCATTGTGCCGTCACTATCTTTCCTGCATCCCTATCCTGAACATCTGCACATTTAAAGCTATTTAATATGGTGTTTGGCTTTCCAATATTTTAGTCTGTATATTGCCTGTATGCAGACAGAAACCTACTATGCTGCGCCCAGGTGATATTAAAATGAATGCAACAAAGTAGTGATGACACAACTGAATCATGTTAGTGACTCAGTTCTGCAACCTTCTTCAAAAACCTCGAAATGTCTTCAAGTTTGTCCTTCGTGCTTTTGCCCTGTTAAGCCTGCGTTTACCATTTAATAAGTTAATAAGCTCTATTTGGAAGAGGATTAGGGCCACATGTGAAATTTGTTTTTGAGCTCTGACTTTAATCTCAGCAATCTAAAAAAAAATAAAAAATGGTCAGAACTCACATGTGGCCATAATCCTCTGCTATACCCAGGAGCAAAAGTAAGATGAATAGAAGACCGGTTCCATGGTGGACAGAGGAGTGTCGTCAAGCTGTAAGAAACAGGAACAAAGCATTCAGACAAGTTAAAAGAACCATTAACGTGCGGCTTGATGTTATGCTGCTTCGTTAATTTGCAATTTATTATTTATTTTAAAAAAAAGAATAAAAAAAAAAATGTATTGTGCACAATATCAGTCAAACATGTGTTGATATATTCATTCAACAATGGCTTTAATCTGTTTTTGCAAATGAACTCTGTCCTTCACGTTGAATGTAGCCCAGAGTGTGTCAGAAGTGACCAACACACACAGAGCAAAGCACAAAATAACAAAAATACCACAAATACAAACAGCCTAACCTACATTTTATCGTCCAAACTTTGCAAATGAGTCCTACTATAAAATCCCCATCCATGTCAGCCGCCCGTCCGTGCTTATCATCATATCCTGTAAGAAGAAAAACCCTGTTTCTCTTAAAGCAGCTGCTCAGAGATGCTGTTGCTCCTCTCTTGTCCCACCTGTCTTGCCACAGTTATATACACATTATACATTTGACCTCTGCTTTTCTGACACTAACTATCATTTCTATATTTCCTTTCTTAAACGCCCTCTTTGCCAGTTCGTCCACCCCCCCAGTCGCCCTCCGCCCCGACACGCCGAGCAGGGCGCTTCTCTCCTCCGTCTCTTTCCAACTTCGCCACACTTCCTGAAGCTCGAGGCTGCTCGGCGAAATGGCCGCGTTCCTGCGAGCTCGTAAATATGTCCGTTGTGTTGTCCGCTTCTCTGACCGTGAACTGTAAACGCTAGTGTTGACCGCTTGAGAGGATACAAGGGGGAGACCTGCTGGCCACGCTGTCATGGTGGGTCACCGTGTTTTTAAAAGTTATTCAAGAGGGAAGCGCGTTAGCTGCGCCAGCTAGCTAGCTAGCGCAGCTAACGTCACCTGCCCTCCTTTACCTGCAGTTCAGTTGATGCTGGCTCCGCTCGACGCGTCTCTTCGGCGTTAATTCGTTACCAAATCCTAAAATGTTCCAGTTGAGACCTGAATGGGGCCCTTAAATTACAACGTTCTTAAATTAATTGTCATAATCGCGCACCGAGGTCACGTTAGCACGAATCTACCTGTTTGCCAGGAGCGAATCTCTGAATTAGATTGGCTCTCGCCTTCTAACTTCAGCTGCAGCCGCGTTTATTGAACAGGTTTCAGGGTTTGGGGCAAGTCTGTGGTGAGCTGATTCGAGTCCCAGCTGCCACAGTCTTTGCCGTGTTTTCCACAACACCACATGTGTTGTTGACAGACCTGGTGGCTGCACTGTTTGTAGCAGCGAAGCAGTAACTCAGTGTTTTCTACTCGGCGGACTGCAGCAGGACGCAGCGTGTCATGTGGACCGACTGTAGCAGGAGACAGAAACGATGTGATTCGGATAATAAAGAGCAAACCAAAACTAAGTGTGCAGTTGGTAACGCAACACAAATGTGCAGTGGATAAAAACGCAGTGCATTGCTCTGTAAAAGAGTGGGTGTAAACATAAGTTTGAACTAAATAAAACTGTTAAGTTGAATTCACTGACCTGACATTTGGTCTTATGCAGTGTGCAGGAGGAGGAGTTGAAACAAAATTTTAAAAAAAATCAAACGGGCAAGACAGTGTCTGGGCTAGCACACAGAGAGCCCAGATGCATTTAATGTATAGATTTGTTATTAGTAAGCTACTGCAACCAGCCCTCCTGCGGCCACTTCAGCTCCTGAAATCGGATTTCAGGGCTGAGTCGATTCACGGCGGCCACATTATTGTAAAGTGACCCCTGTAGTAGAAGCAGTGGTGTCACTGCAGCCTGGCCAGAGAAAGATGGAGCCAAACTACGTGAGTGCTGTTATGACCAATGTAGGGGAAACTGAAACACAACAGGACAGGGTCTCTAATAGGCCTGCAACTAATGGTGGCTTAACCAAAAACTTGCCCCTTCAAATGTTACACAACGGCGAAGAATGCCTTTCGCAATTCCACGTCCGTTTTTTAAAATAGCTCATTTTGTCCAGCTAACAGTCCATTGATACATCAGCAGGTAGACATTTTTTAAAAACATAAACAAACATAAATATTAATATCCCTTTACGATTTATTTCATTTTAAGAAATGTGACCAAGATCCATATAAGGAGTAAGTTTTACAGCTGATAAATCAACGTATCAGTGCTTGTTGGACAAACTGTCGTGGGAACACTGTTTCTCAGTCCTAGTTCTGCATTTCTGTGCTACAATTTCTTGTTACTTATCGGCCCGATGGAAAAAGAATAAACCTCCAGACGCAGAAAAAGAAAAGCATTGCAGTTACAGGCTATCTAACTCCGAACTAAGAAAACAATGACAAAAAAGACGGCCCCCTAAATTTCTCCACAAGATACTGCTATTCTGCCAAATGGAAGTCAGCGTGGCTGAGTTGGTGAGGAGCTGAATGTCCTGCTCGTACATCAGAATGTCACCTTCATCTTCAAGAAAACAGTACATCCAAAAACTAATCAAATCCACAGCTGCAGTAGTAATAGCTTATACTTTAGTAATACAGTAATACTTCACTTCTCCCTTGTACAGGCTGAAGAAAATACAGATATTGGAGGTACCATAGAGGATGAAGATGAAGGTTCAGATGACCCAAACCTTCAGGTGAGAAATCTTCTATAGACATAAATCATGATTAAAATGTATTATCTGTATTAATTGCAACTGCACATATCTTTAAGCCCATCAGGGTATGAGAACAAAGTTTATTTGTGCTGTTTTATTATTTGATTCGGTTCTTTATATTTGTTTCTGTTGCTTAATATACTGTTAACAGTGTGCTGCCTTTAAAGTGCATGTATGCTCACCCAACCTACCCTGTATAAATAAATATTGTGCTCATGTAATCTTACCTCTGTGGTCCTCATTGGAGCTAATGAGGAAACAGCTTTAGTGTTAGCAACACAAATTATTCAGTTACATATATATATTTATATGTCACTTGACATGATGCGAGAGGTTTGTCCAGACCTGAAACACTTTTTGTGTGAAAACTGTCCTCAAACTTTGGTGGTTTCCATAAAAATCCTAAAAAAAAAGTCTAATTCTCCTCTTAACATTGGTTTTAGGATTCACTTCTAGCAGATGCAGTGTGTGCACCAAATGTAAAAGCCAGCTAGCCCCACTCGCTGAATGGCAACTGAAAGTTCAATCATTTTATTAGGTCAAAGTGTCACATAGGCACATATCGGTACATAAATACATGTAAATTATTCTAAACTTAGACTGTACTTGTCATTCTCTGTGTGTTTCCAACACTGGTAGCTCACTGGTCCTTCCTCATAAAGTGTTTGGATTTGTATGGACTTGAAGTTATACCATTGTTGAAAATGTACAGGGTAAAATAAAGAAAACTATCAATATTGTATCAACAGCATTTGATGTACGCTGTATTAGATGGTTCCAATTCAGAAATGGTTCCTGATGAGCCCTTTTACTCTTACAGTAAGACTGAGAACAAAGAAGCCCAGGACTTTGTTTTGGTACTTAGTAACTGTTTAATTGAATTGCAGCTGCAGCTCAATGCGTTCAGAGCTCAGTGGATGTCTGAACTCAAACCGAGCTCTGGGGCAAGTGGAATGAGTGAGCGACTGCTGCGAGCTAAAGGTCTGAAGAGGACACAAGACATTGCTCGGGAGGAAAAAGTAAGCTGTGAAAGTATTTCTCCAGGTCATGTACTTGTGATGTATTGTGGAGTGCTGTCACTAAAATTGACAGCGCTGTTGAATGACTGATGTGAGGCATCTTTCCTCAGGCCACAGAGCTGTTCTTGAGAGCTGTTCAGGAAGAGCAGAATGGAGCTGTCTATGAGGGTATGTATGTAGGATATACACTGATCAGCCATACCTTTATGACCACAGACAGGTGAAGAACATTGATTATCTCGTTACAATGGCACCTGTCAGTGGGGGGGGGGGTTATATTAGGCAGCAAGTGAGCATTTTGTCCTCCAAGTTGATGTGTTGAAGCAGGAAAAATGGGCAAGTGTTGGGATGTGAGCAAATTTGAAAAGGGCCAAACTGTGATGGCTAGACGACTGGGTCAGAGTATCTCCAACACTGCAGCTCTTGTGGGGTGTTCCCGGTCTGCAGTGGTCAGTACCTACCAAAAATGGTCCAAGGAAGGTGAACCGGCAACAGGGTCATGGGTGGCCAAGGCTCACTGATGCGCGTGGGGAGCGAAGGCTGGTAGCTGCAGACCGGTCAGGGTGCCCATGCTGTCATAATGTTATGGCTGATCGGTGTATATACACATATGTCCCCCAGATTTTCTTGAGCACTTCAATGTCATTTTCTTGTTCTTTTGCTTGCAGCTATCAAGTTCTATCGCATGGCTATGCAGCTTGTGCCTGACATTGAGTTTAAAATCAACTACAGCCGTCCTGCTGACACAGACCGAGTTGGAGGAAACTAGTAAGCTGCTTTTTTATTTTTTATTTTCTGGAATGTTTCAACATGCTATGAAAGGTCTTTTATTTTGAAATGATGACCTCTTATAACACAAATTTCAATGTTTTTTATCTATAGCTTAACGTTTCCAACTCTATATTGATATGATTGTCATAGAATTGGTGTGTTTTACAGACACTAAAAGAGGCTTGTTGCATCGTTGTTTTTAAATGAAAGAGTACATGGCAGACAGCGCCTTACAGGAATTATTTCTTTGTCACCTCATGAAAAAATACGCAGCATCTTCATCTCTGTAATAATCAAGGTTAAGTATCTTTGCCAGCTAGATTCATGGCTATTTTCTGTCATTAACTAAAGGCTTACCATATTAAAGCTATATAAATGTCTACTATATTGGATATCTTTTAGTTAAAGTTGGCAGAGAAACAGACGTTCAGTTACACCCAGGTTGTGGGTAGGGTCTTGGAGTCAGGATTGATACTGTGTGCTGACTCATTCACACCAACTGCAAACACAAGGATTTCCAAGGTCCTTGCTTATGTCTGAAAGGTGAATAATATGGTGTGTAGGCTCGTATGAGAGAAAGTGATTTCGCACATTTTTATTGCAGCATGGAGGACAATGATGTTGATGGTGAGATAGAGGATCTACTTGCCTACTTTGAGCAGGAGCTCACTCTGGAAAGCTCCTTTCCAAAGATCTGCACTCCTGAGTTGGACATGTCTCAGACGCACATTTCAGGTCAAAACTGTGATTTTATTATAACATAAACATGTCTAAAGATCTTATCGACTACAGTATATATTATAACTGATTTGTTTCCCATTTTATTTGACTGCAGACTTGCCACGGGAAATCCTGATGTACATATTCCGTTGGGTTGTGTCGAGTGAACTGGACATGCGAGCCCTGGAGCAGCTCTCGTTGGTTTGCCGTGGATTTTACATTTGTGCAAGGTCAGCCCCTCTGTCATAACGGATCACATGTGTGACAGCCCGTTTGACAACCGCTCCCTTTTCTCAGGTTTTGCCTCTCAATAATTGCTGACTTGGAATCAGGCAGTCAGGGACCTCACATTGTTGCTCCACAATAGTTAAAGTAATTAAAAGCCATTTCTATGCAAGTGGTTTTAGGTCCACTCAGTCTTCGTTTTATTATTCACTTTTAATTTCTCTCCAGGGACCCTGAGATTTGGCATTCAGCCTGTGTCAGAGTGTGGGGGCGGAACTGCACCAAAGTTGCGCCCTTCAAATCCTGGAGGGAGATGTTCCTGAGAAGGCCTCGCGTCCGTTTTGATGGTAATGAAGTATTATGTCAATTACAGATTTGGGATGCTCTGTCATAGTTTATGAGACCAGTACTGATATCTTATATTTCCCACCCAAATCAGCCCATCAAAATATAACAGTTCTGTAACCATCACAAATCCATGTACAAAACACTGTGAGCACATTGAGACAAACCTACTCCTAACATGCAGCACACCGTTGCCCCCTGCAGTGCGAGGAGGTCCACAGCAATGCCTTTGGAGGTGCTGGAGCATGTGAATTGTGATACTACTGAACTTATGCTTGGTTTCAATACACAAAACAAAACACCAGGTCTAAAGCCAAAGGTATCAAATTGCCAGTAAATATAATAGTGGACTGATCTTGCTTCTAAAAGTTAATCCTGGCCAATGCTGCCGCCAGTGTACTGGGGAATCTATTATTACTGCACTACTCATCCAATGAACATGGTTTACTGGATGTTGATCTTTCCATTCATATTATTTTCACAGGTGTCTATATCAGCAAGACATCATACATTCGCCAAGGAGAGGAATCGCTGGATGGATTCTACAGGGCTTGGCACCACGTTGAGTACTACAGGTAGATGTTTTGCATCTGCATGTGGAACCCGGCCCCGGATAAGCGGAGGAAAATGGATGGATGGATGTGGAATTGTACTGTTCTACTGTGTGTTCCCATTCATCCTGCTCTCACTCTTGTTGGGTCTATACATGTAGAGTTGGTCTAGACTTGCTCTATATTAACAAGTGCTAGGAGAAAGTTCTGTTATGATATAGAGCTATATAAATAAAATTGTAATTGAATGTTTGACTTTAACCATTGTTTTTTTGGTTGTGAGTTGTATAGACATCACAGCTAAGCTTTGTGACATTGTTATCGTAGGTACCTCCGGTTCTTTCCTGACAGCCACGTCATCATGCTGACCACCCCTGAGGATCCTCTGTCCGTTGTTCCTCGCTTGCGTACTAGGAACACCAGGTACAGCTTCTGTGTTTTCTCAGTTAGAACGGATGTTGCAACATCAAAAATAAGGTCATGCGTTGGATGCCAGCACTTTTAATGAATGCTGAATTTTGTTGTTTTGTTACAGAATGGATTCTGTTCTGCTCGGTCATTTCCGTCTGTCACAGGAGACAGACAATCAAACCAAAGTTTTTGCTGTTGTCTGCAAGAAAAAGGAGGAGGTGAGAATAAGTTTGGGGAGTCTGTGGAGTGAGGAAGATATTTTTTTTTTTCTCAACTGCATCATGTACTGAAGTGAGAACACACTGTTTAATGATTTGGTAGAAGTCTTTTTTAATTTTTTTTTAGCAAAGTTGAACAACTTGTAAATCAAATATACAGCGGGTAAAATAAGTATTGAACATATCAACATTTTTCTCAGGAAATATATTTGTAATGGGGCTATTGTAATGACATTTTCACCAAATGTCAGCAGCAACTCATGCAGTCCACAAATGGAAAGACATCAAGCCATAGATGTCCATAAATGAAGTTACGTGTAATAATGTGAAATGACACAGGGAAAAAGTATTGAACACATGAAGAAAGGGAGGTTCAAAATAGTTATGTTCTGTTACATCACACTGTTGCCTCCTTTCACTTTAAAAAAGAGTAACTGCTGTTCTGAGCTTCTATGTAAATGATCAAGAACTTGCGTTCATACTTTTGCAATGTAAATGTTTTGGCAATACATAAATGTAGTGTTTCTGATGTTTATGTACAAGAATCATATTGGGTATGGGGGTGGATTAATTTATTAACTTTTTATTATTTAACCTTGCATGCATCTGGGGTTAACAGAAGAAACAACTCTATTAACAACTCTTAAGTTTTGTGCTGAAATTCAAATATTCATTGTTGGTCTACTCCTCAACTTGTGTCATGGTGAAATGCTACCGAGTGACATGCTCACCTCAAACTGTTATTTGTTAACAGAAAGCGCCTGAGTTTCAAAGGAATCGGTTCTGCAGACGGAACCCGCATCCGGAGGCTGAACACAGCTTCCATGTGGGACTGCATCTGTCCTCTGGGGGGCGTCAGAGTTTCAGTAAGCTGGTGTGGATCCACCACTCCTGCCACATCACTTACAAGTATGTAAGAGACATGACTACCAGTAGACGTTTGAAAGAGAAATGATCTCCCTAGCTGTTTCAAAGTTGACATTATTTTTTTTTTTAGGCTAACTGGAGAAACGGTCGTCACAGCGTTTGACCTGGACAGCATGTACACACCCTTCTTCTTTGCACGTGTGAAGAGTTACACTGCTTTCTCCGAGCAGCCTCTTTAAGCAGCCTGGAGACCTGCAAACAATCCCACAGCAAAAGTCCATTCACATTAATAAAATGCATACTCCTCAGCCTGTTTAATTTGTGCTGCTGCTGGATTATCGTGTTAATATACAAACCCTCATGTTTCCAATATGCGAGCATGTTACGTTTCAGGTTTACATAATAGAATACTACTTATTTTCTGATTTCAGAAATTCTGGTAATGTGATGAGAGCTAAAATAATTAGCACCCTTTCCCGCCTGTTCCAAGAAATGAATGTTCATACTGTTTTTGTTTTATGGTGCACTTTCTCCCTCAAATAAACAGTGAACAGAATGTGCTCTCGTAGTTTGATTTATTTACTTGTCGTGATTTGTTTTAACTGAATGAGTTGTTTTGACATACTATGTAGAAAGACATTGTGTACATGTCTGAAACCAAACTAAAATATCAACCTCAGGATAGTGATGTGTAAACAGGTAGTTTGTTTTTTTCCTTCACACAATCAGTGTTCACTCATGGCTAAAGGAAAAATTATACATCACAATAAAATTAGACATCCTATTATGCAACTTCAGTGAAAAAACATTGCAGATATGATTTCAGAGTTCTACGTAATTTGTCTTGCCGAGGACACACGGGTATAATCCACGTATTACATTTTCTGGGAACCCAGCACGAACAGATAAACAGGATTTGCAGAGAAAAAAAACAAAATGTGAAAGTTGTATTGGATTAGACTGAAATGATTTGTGGCTTGTTGACTTTACAATTGTTGGTTTTTCTAAATATGAATTCTCAATTAAAAATGGAAAGTAATTTCTTAAGCAGTTGGTTTCTAAACAACTAATGCTGCTTATGCATGAGTTCATAGAAAAGGAAACGAGTGGCAAACAAGACAGTAAAAAGTCCCTACACAGACAGGATTACTGAGGAGAAAACAACCAAAAATGTGTTTACATCCTCTAATTTGAGTTAAGTTTGATTTTCTCATGATCTCTGATGCTATCATACTCGTATTATTAGCTTCACTTGTGCTGTTGAATTTTCATCTGTCACAAAGCTAAAGCAGTTAAGCATCCTTCAGTGCTGGAGGTAAATTGTTCCACCCTAAACTTAATATCATATATAATAGGAACACTTTGAAGACACATCAAAGCTCAATGGGAAAAAAAATCATAGTTCCTAAGATATTAACCAACTTTGTTATTGATGCATACCGAACACAACAGTGATGTTTATCTTAGATTAATGAAAGAGTTTGACATTTTGAGAAATGCGCTGGTTAGCTTTCTTGCCGAGAGTTTGATGAGAAGGTTGATACAACTTTCCAGCAGCAGTCACTTCCTGGAGTCTCCTCTGGTTGCCTGGCAACCTCACAGGGATGACAAGGTCATTATACTCTTAAACTTAAACTTGAATCCTGATATGTGAAGTCCTTGCTAAAGGCCAAACAGTCTTATTAACAGACCAAACAAGTGCCTGAGCTGAATACAACACTGACAGCTGGATCGACAGCCAGGTATTCAGTGACAAACAGGGAGAGGCCTGTTTGAGAACCACACTCCTAGCATTTGTCCGACACATAATTTATATAGAAATTAGTGAACGGACGCATGCTGACTGTACTGCTGTTTTCAGGGAGTAACCTTGACACCATCAGCCAGCCCCTTCTCCCTCCCTCAAATCATGGCCTCTGAAAATCAGTGAGTAAGGTATTGTTTGCATAGTGGCTGGCTAGCAGACACGTCACCAGAGCTCACCAACAGTTGCTCTTTCCTGCACACGCAGTATTCCAGTGCATCGAATCGGCACACAGCGCTGATGAGGAGGTCAGAGCGATGCCACTTTTGTGGAAAGGACTTAGGGGTGCAAAGGCGGACTGCTGTCACAACTTAAATCACTGGCTAGACATTTTGACTGGAGAGGGAGAGAGCGAGTGAGCACTCTAATGTCAGGATGTCAGGAGAGAAGCAGCTTTCTGAGAAACCATATTTAGGAAAATCTGTTTCTTGCTAGGGCAGTATCTTGGTTTCTGTCCCTCACTAAGATCAGCAACAGTTCACTGGCCCTGTGCCCGTACTATACTAAACTTACACCTGATCCACACCAGGTTTACTTATTTTAGTTTACAGTCAACATTATCACCATGGATGCCAAAAATTCCTCAGGCGTCAGCCTTATAATTATAAACCTCACAAAGAGTTATGGAGCAAACAACAGGACTGAGAAAACAGAAAAATGGTGTTCTCCTTAGAAAAGCTTCACATGTTACTGAGAAAGCTGTGCAGGTTTTGACCCCTTCGTCTTCTCTCTGATGTCTCTCATATTTGCTCACAACTTTCTCACTGACCTCAGTCCACTGAGAGCGAGCACTTATCCAAGGACATGGACCAAGAAAGGAATAAAGTAAAAGACACATAGGAGATAGAAAACAGTGTTTTAATTTAGCCAATTTATGTGCCATTTTAAGTGGAACTACAAGGCTGCTGTCACATCTATAAAGAAGTATAATGAGTCAAAGATTTTCAGCAAGCGTTTGTTTGAATCTCTGCTGTTTTAGTACAATTTAACCTACGAATCTATGAATTAAGAATTCCACCATCAGTGGATGGTGACACTGACTGGACCAGTAGCTACATGAACCAGATGTTATTTGGAAAGCCTCTGTCCTCTTCTAACTTTTTCTTTTTTTCTTTACAGGAGATCCTACATTATATCTGTTTTGTTTATTGCCAACAACATATGGAAATAAACCAAAGCATAAAATAATCATACTTTTCTATATAAACCCATAAGTGGCAATGGGCTTTACAAATGTTTTTTTTCCCCAAACCTATTTTAACATTCACATAGCATATTTTTTCTGTATGTAAATAAGTTGCAGTGCATTTTTGCATACATCACAAATATTTAGGAAAATCTATTTTTAATATTTGTTGATACTTATCTTCAAAAAGCTTCTATAAATTATTCTATATTACTTTGACAAATATATATATACTATATTTTGTTTATTAGAGCCAGTTTGGATTTTTAAAAATCTGCCTTAAAAATCAACAACAAGACTACAGTCAGGTGGTGCTAAACATCAGCTGACATGCTGATGTTTAGAAGCAGGTATAATGTTCGCCATCGTAGTATAGCGTGTTAGCATGCTAATATTTGCTAATGATCTCTAAAGTCGACAAATTTACATTGCTATCTAAAGAGATGCTAACATGGCTAATAAATGTTTTCACAAACCATTAAATAGAATTAATATTCTAAGTAATTATAAGGCTCAACGAACTCTCAACTCTGTTGCTCTATATATATATATATATATATATTTTTTTTTTAAGCAAAATCATTTGTAGCATTTACATAATGTTCAAGGAAGGAAAACAACAGTTTGAAAACAAGTAGGGTTACAATCTCAGTTTGTTTTTAATGTGGTACAGTGAGTAAAGCATGAGTCAAACATGTTAACCCAGATTTACCTAAGATTTCAGAAAATATATATATTTATTTCAACAGTTTATAAAATGTATGCATTGTTTGATTACGTAGCCTACCTGTACGCTTCCTTGGCTTTTATCAGTTGGTGAGTAATTTAATGCTAAGTCTGCCTTGTAAACGGGCTGGCATGTAGCTGGAAATGTAAAACAAACTATAATGAAATTTCTGAGAATATATGTTTCATACATGTTGAACAGGTTTTGTGTTATCTGCAATTATCTGTGGACCTGATTAATCATGCAGAGATTAGGTGGCCTTTGTATGTATATTCAGATTTTAACAATCTCTGATGCACTGAACAGGTGTCAACTAGGTCACCTACACATTTCAGCCATATGTCATGCTCATTCAGTGGTTAAGGCCATACAGTACCTCATTAAATTGAATCAGCATGACAGAGCAGCACAGCTCCACAGCGATGGTGTCAGATTTACAGAGTTAATAATTCAAACATCCTTGTACCTGTGTTTTCTATATCAGCATTTGCTGTGTAGGCTGGCCTGGCAACGGTGTCATGAAAATAACATTAACACAAAGAAGAACACAGGAATAAATAGTTGAATCACTACAGCCTTCTTTCTCCACCAAAAAGCAAACAATTCATTCTCATGTGATGCCTTTGTTGTTTTTCCTTTAAAAAATTCTTACATGGTAAAATGAAGAAAAAGGGACATTTCAGGCGTATGTGTGTGTTTTGGTCGAGGGGATGTAGATATCAAGTCTATTATCTGTTCCACTCTCTGGAGCAGAAGGTGGCGGTAATGGAAATATGCATGTTTGCTTCTTGCTGATGGTTAAATTAGAAGATTTAACTATCTAGCTTCTTTTCCAACTATTCCTTTAATACAAGATAAGCATCACTATTGAGGTTATTATGTGTCATGTTTAAGAATGATGGTTTAGGACAGTTGGTATTTTCAAGAAAATATACATAAAGAGTCAGACACAGGATTTGAAAAGGACCAACATGAATCTGGTGACAGCACGTTGAAAAGATGAAAAATGCTACATTAGAAACTAAATCAACTGATCCAGAAGGCACCCTATTTATGTAAAGACTCATAAAATAAGGATGAACAGTTTCATCTGACAAAACAGATGCACCGCAAGGTACATTTAGTAGCTGATCTGGGGCTTTTGATTATATCACATGATCTTCCTCAGCAGATGGAGTTGTAGAGTTTAGCATTTTAAGGACTTCTCTGAGCAAAATCTATGTGTATAGGAAGATCATGTGGCAATCAAAAGCTACACAGCATCTATTAAATGGACCTTGTGATAACTGCTGTGTTCAAGGTCGACAATGAGCTTTAATTCTCAACTATATTGTAGAGTTTATCTGAATATAACATATATCAGTATTTATACAGTATTGTTACATTTACTACCTAAATATTACCAATAAGCAGATGCATTGCAGACCTAATGGGCATCGCCTTAATTAATTGAAATGAATTCTACTGGATAAAGCTACAAAAGATATAACACGGTGTGAAAGAAGAAATGCTGATGTGTAACATGGGGTGTGTTAAGGAGAATCGAGTTGATTTTGTGCTCATGAAACAGAGACAACTGCCTTCTGTCACTGTGTCTTAAACTCGTATAAATATGAATCCTAGCATAAGCAGTACACTATGCTTCGGTCAGATGGCTAAATCGTCCAAACTGGAGACCCTGCTCTGCAAATATATAGCAAAATGCAACTTCTGATGTTATAAGCTGTCAATAATCACATTACAGTATTACACAGGGCAAAATTTAGGATTATGCAACAGCCCAGGCAAGAGTGAGATAAAGCAAGACACAAGATGCATGTTCTAGTTACACATTAAGGACCATAGTAAGCATTGTGTCATTTTAATTGCCCCTTAGGTTGTTGAAACAAAGACATTATTGAGTGTGATAAAACCTTCAGCTGCCAACTTACTCGCTGGAGCTTTCATCTTTGGACCCTCTGTGTGTAAAGCATCATTTCATGTTTTTGTTTGCTGGTAGCTTTGAAGTGAATTTCCTCTATCGGGTGGGGTAGGGAATATTGTGCAGTGTCAAGCGGACTACAATACTCTTTTCCTTTAGCTATATTAATTAAATAATTCAAGAGCATTAATAGGAATGTGTGCAAAAACATGGAGAGTCTCTGCATGTATGTGGCTATGGCTTATTTCATCTCAAGTGAGTGCAATACTATTCTGGATAAGAAGATACATATACCTCCTAGCAGCATTAGCTAACACGCTACAGTGAGACTTGGGTGAAGGTTTCACAAATGTCAGTCCACCCTCTGTTTCTTGTGTGCAGAGCGCTCCGTAGATGGCGTCCCATTTGAATGTCCATTTGTTGATACAGGAGAGCCGTTCTGGTGCTGCTTCCTTAGAGAAGCACTGTGCTTCTTGTAAGTCTTGTGTGAGAGAAAGAGAGAGCTTTTTATTACACACAATCTTATAATAAAAATGTAATTACTGAAACACAAAAGTCTATTTTTAATATCAGATAGTAGGGGTTATAAGTAATTTAGAAACAGTGGCTCCATCACATAGTTTGTCCACCAGAGAGCACTGAGAAGTTGATTTTTCACATTTTGCCACAGTTCTTTAAGACACAAATTTAATGGCTTCTTATCAAAAGATGTGTTGATGTTATGTGTTCATGAAGGAAATATTCAAATATTTCCAATATTAGAATATTAGCCTCTAACCTCCAGTCTTAAACCCAATAAGCCTGCTAACAGCAGCAGCAGTTTTCCACATTTATCAATATCAAACCAAAAATATACAATTTTATTTAGAATATGATATATATACACACAGACAAAACTTGCTTTTCAATTCATTGTTTGTTTTGGTCTTTCGTGGGATTTTCTGCCAATAAAGAAATATCACCAGACTCAACCTTTAAACCCATTAATTAACAGTTTAAAATGGAAAAACAACTGACCTGAATGTAGAAGTTAGAGAAAAGGATAATAAGCACCACCATGTAACTTATTTGGAAGTACAACCATCTTATGGGGAATCCGCATGGCCAAATGACGGCGCACATTGTGTGGGACATGGTTAAAAAGAACTGGGTCTGTGGAGGAAACACAACACACATGCAGAAGGTGACCCAGAGAGCACACTGAAACATAGTATTGACTTAGATCCTAAAATACCTTAGCCTAACATCAGCTCAACGATCATCACATACAAGCCAAAGGACGAACACTGAAAATACATTTTATTTAAACTTTTTAATTTTACTTAAGTAAGCTTTTGAATGCAGGATATTTACTTGGAGTATTTTTTATACTGTGGTATTGCTACTTTTACTTAAGTAAAGGATGTGAATACTTCTTCCACCACTGAGAAAAAACTGCAGGATGAACCCACCAGCTGCAACTGTGTGATGTACTTCTTCCACCAAAGGTATGGCCGTATGGCTGGGATGGCAGAGAGGCCGTAGTAAGAATACATCACAACGTGGACAAAGCTGTTTAGGGAGGCACCGAAGAACGCTGATGAGACACAGAAGAGAGACACAGGAGGTTATTCATCTACAGCAAGCAATAACAGTCAGAGAATGGCTTTCAGGAGTGCAATGATCATACAGGGAATAACCAATATTTCATTAGTCTGCTCTGTTTGGAACAATTGTTATAAAGTTCATGTAAAATCAATAGAAGCCATTAACAGTAAAGTAATACAGAAATAATAAAGTTAACATCTGATAAATAATAAAACATGTTAATAGACTAATGATTTTGAGAGGATTTTCAGTGTAAGAAGACTGACAACTTGCAGACTGCTGTAATGTTAGAACAGCACACAAAAGTATGTTACACAGTGCAGCAGTGTTCAGGGCATTAAGTGTCACTTTGTGTCCTTTAAGGCTTTGCGGGGCTGTTTTCAGGCCTAATAGGTTTAACATCAGAGCACTTGAATTATTTAGCTCGCTTTGAGGCCAAACAGTTAATGTGGTTACTGGAATGATTTGAGTCACTGGAGGGCAAAGTTGTGTTAAAACACTCACAATGGCCACAGGGTATCCAGTTCATAACAAACCACCAGATATTCAACATGCTAGTGTGGTGGAAGATGTGGAGAAAGGTGATCTGGTGATTATTCTTTCGTAGTATGAAGAAAAAGGTGTCCATGAACTCGATGAGTTTGGAAAAGAAGTACCACCACAGAACTTTTGTGATCTGAGAGGAGACACAGCAAAGCAAACAATGGGATAAAACAAAAAAACAACCTTCCTGTATATGCCCAAAGAGAACAATACACAATATAGAGATCAAATATTAGACAGCAAATTAGAAATTAGATCTTCCAAAATTCCCACGCACACTATTTATCATAGAAGATGATCTGTCCTGAAAGCCTGAATCTTAAAGCAATTTGTCGCAGTGACACACTGAGAAAACTTGCTTTTAATCACTGCATGAACTGCAAAGTCGAGCACATTTCGCTGTGAGCTGTGTTTTCACCTGCACTGCAGAGGGACACTGAACAGGGTCATCATGATGACATGAGGTGGATTAAATTGAGCATTACAGGTGCTCACCCACAGAAACCAGAGCAGTATGATTTGAAATAGAAAACACACATTTTGCTTAATATTATATGAATTCTAGCTGGTATGCCTTCACTGAATCATACCAAGAAACAGAATGAGAAATCATGTACTTTGTAATGAAATGACATCAAAGGGGTGATTAAAGGAAAATAAAATAATAAACAAGCGAAAGTCACACAGTGTAAATCTGACTGACTCACCTTAATATCCACTTCCTGTGAGCTGTGAGTGTTCTGGCAGTAGAAGTTGTAGTCACTATGCCACACGGTGGTAACAAGCTGAAGAAAAAGCCATTAAGATGAATGATGAATGGATATTTTACCAAAACCCTGAATAGATGAGCTACACACACACACACACTGTAATGTGACACTGCAATGCACAAATGCAATGTAAAAGTGAAAAAAGATATGATTTTGTCATATGTGACTTACCTTTTACTACAAGTAATTAACACACGGAACAAGCAAATACACAGACAGATAAGCAAGTCAGATAACCAGATTTGGTCCCTTATCTGTTTCGTGTTAGGTTGGGGTGACATTAGTTGTAGCTATTTAATCACATTAAAGTAAAAGCACCATGGGCTCACTCTGCCACTGAAATATAATGTAGAACATGACGTTATCACAGAGTGCATTGGAAGCTAATTCATCTAATGATTTTAAAGCATTATTACACACAGGTAGACTCTTATCCCATTAATGCTTGTCACTAACTCTACTGCCTCCCTTTCTCGAGGTTTGTGCCTGTTAAAAGGGAGTTAAAATTGCCCTTCCATAATGCTGAGATTTTACAACAATCGCTAAAATCTATGCAAAAATGTATTTATCCTGACTTTTTGTCCCTAGTATGGGTCCAGCTCCAAAAACGATGGATCCCACACTTCCCATAAAGCAACTCGATTATTTATTCCATTTATTTGTAAGGGACCATGTGCAAAGTTAAACATACAGTAAATGTTACCATTTGATGTACAGCACCAGAGTTAGCTCAAAGCTTACTTTGAGCTGCAAATAATTAGACACAACATTACATGACACACACACCAGCAAGAAGTTGACATCATCAGGATAAGTTTTTCAGACTTGACAAAAGGCACATAAGACATTATACAGCTGTGTTTATAGGATGAGTGGTATTCCCTTTGGCAAATAAACTAATACCTATGTGTAAAATCGGTGCCCCTTTAAAGAGTAAATATTGAAATGCTGATTCACCAAATCAATATACTGTAGATCCACTGTCTTTGCCTGCTGCTGTAAAAGGCTCCACTAATTAACATCAGAGCCAAAAAAATGCCACCAGCAACAAAACAAAGTGAAGTATTTTATCATGTGTACACAGATATTAGCTTCTCCACTCCTTGATTCTTTCTCCAAACCTACAGTTGCATTAGTCAGCCTATAAATAAACAAAATTAATCACAATCAGCTTTAATCACAATCATTATGTGATGAACCGCTGTGCCCTGGAAAGTTGACAAGAACATAACTGCTTTGTACTTTGATTCACATCAGGTGGCATTGATTTTGGAGTGCCAAACGTTCACCCCATATCCAGGGCATAGTCAGAGTACAGAGTTTAATGAATCACACAGCCAACAGTCCAATGGGGCCTTACGCAATGCAGACAAAAAGACAAGTAGCTTGCTCTGCCAGCTTGATATGGAGGAGAGTTCAGATACTTTAGACTTCCACGTGCACATAAGCTCTTAGTTCCTAGTATTCACAGGTACACAAAACAACTGATAAGACCACTATTATAAATTAAGTCTGCATGCTATTGCTACAACTTAAACAGCAAATTCAGCTCAGACTGTGCCACCTTGCCAAATAAAATTCCATGGAATTCCACATTTGTTTACATCAGTGCATCCAACAATTTCAGTTATTTAGTCAGCTGTTTATAAAAAGCAGTTTTCCAACAAACAATACGGGGCTGTGCTCATGTCTGCGAGGGCATATTAGAGGTTTTATGGCTGAAACAATGAGCCTGTCAGCGTCCAGCTGTGTCCCTCTCACTCCCCGTCTCCCTGTCTCTCATGCCAATAGCCATAGGCCCTAATCAGAGTCAGGAAATAGTATAACATTTTTATGGCAATACACCTATTCGCTTTCTTGCTGAGAGCAAGATGAGAAGATTGATACCACTCTCATACCTGTCTACTAAATATAAAACTACAGCTGTTTTAGCTTAGTTTAGCTTAGCAATATTTATGCTAAGCTAGGCTAACTGTTTCCTGACTCGCTTCATATTCAAAGGAAACGTTTGACATTTTGGGAAATATGCTTATTGTTAATTTCTTGCCAAAGATTGATACCACTCTCATGGTTTGTAGGGTAAATATAGCTGGAGCCAGCAGCAGGTTACCTTCGAACAAACACTGGAAAAAATGAAAGTGTAAAAATGTTTCGCTTTATGTTGTTTTCTTCTTTTTGCTAAGGTACGTTGTTATGGCTGTATGTGTTACGGCTGTGCTGTTTGTTTTCTTTTACTCTCCTGTCCTCTCCAGCTGTGCCCAGATGTGCTACATCTGATTGCTCAATGAGGTGCACCTGCTCTGGAAATGAAGTGCTTAAAAGCTCCTGTGTCATCATCAGAAGGGAGAGACTTCTGACGTGGGAACTGCTGGTCTTGCGCAACCTGGGATTTTGTGTTGTTGCTGTGACTGTGGCTGTTGACTTTGATTTACAGTAATGTCTTGGTAGCTTGTGTGATCTTATGTTAATGAATCACATGAATTTGGTTGTTTTAAAGGTGTTTTTCTGTGACTGATTTGCACCAGTGGTAGAGTCATGTTTGACCCATAGGGCCACCTATGGGTGAGGTGTAACAAAGTTAACATAGCTTTAGCAGGGTTCCTCTTATCTAACTTAACTATTGACAAGCAAATGTCTAGTGATGCCACAGCTTGTTGTTTTTACATGTTTTACATGTTGCCGCCAGTCTTAATGCTAAGCTAAGCTAAGCTAAGCCACTGCTGGCTGTTGCTTCAAATTTAACATACACACATGAGAGTGGTATCAATCTTCTCATCTAACAAATAAGCTTATTTACCAAAATGCAAAAGTATTGTTTTGATTAAACATACATATACAGCTGGAAATAATTAAGAGACCACTGCAAAATTATCAGTTCTCTGGTTTTACTATTTATAGGTGTGTGTTTGCGTAAAATGATCTTTGAAAAATTTGGAGTGATCTCTTAATTTTTTTCACACACTAGAGTTTTAAGTGAGTACCGGTTCAGGTCGGTTTCCTCTTTGGTCTTTTATAATTTGTCTGTGGTGTGACGTTGCAGTGATTGCTTTGGCCTACTTCACCACATCTCTCAGTGCCGAGCAATCTGTTTACCTCATAGAACATGTAGAAGGACAAGAGTGTGAGGCCCAGATTGTAGAGCACCAGGAGGCTTCGACAGGAGTACGGCTGCCTGTGCTTCATGTACTTGGGCCCCATCCACACGATCAGAAGGTACATGACTGTGAGTGCAAAGGTTGGTGGGTAGTTGTCGAGCAGAATCCATCCCCGCACCCGCTGATCTGAAATACAGAGATAAAGAGGCCAGTTTTTATCGCTTGATCAAAGGGGGGGGGGGGGGGGTTATAAGGTTTAATCAGAGCAGATTAAATTTGAAAATTAAATGCAGCAGTAGTGCACACTGATAAATGTTTGCTCAATACCCAGAATGGTTAGCAGTGAGAAGGTGAAAACCCCAGCAGAATTCTTCCATGCAATGTGTACAGCATGTAATGTACGACTTGGGGCAAAGGTTTAAGGCAATATTTAACTTCACTGCTATCTTCAATTTTCTGTTGACTGTAGTACTTTTGTAGTAATTACAGTTTATGCAACATTTTGGTTGACAAGCACAGTTAAGACAAGACACATTTTACATCACGTACTAAGGTGACCATATAAACTCGACGTACCTCTGGGACCCATCCATGTATCTATGTAAGTGTTCAGTTTATGATTGAAGGTCTCCATTGTCACCTAAAAACAGAATGCATAATGAAAACGGACTCACATCCATTACATGTTTTACATCCATTATAATTTTAAATTAGAAATAATTTAAAGCAGTCTTTTTCTTGGCCACTTAAGGGCAGAACACCACAGCAACCTGAACATCACATACATGAATAACATACTGTATAATGCACTTTTAAAAGTTGATATGGTGAACATTTTGGCAAACACTTGACTGGTTACACATCCAGCAGACACAGAGAAAATTACAGGTAGCATTCATTTAGAGTTATGCTTCTGGCAACATGAGGAATAGAAGTCTAATATTCACTCTCCTTTTAGCTCTGTTTTGGTCTTCATCCACTCATGATGGAAATATCTGACTCTTTAGCTGCTAAGTGGTCCACTATGTTCATCAGCTAACCGGAAAAATGTGGTTGTCTGCCATTTGGAGATGAGCAGTGAGTTTAGAGTGACTAAAGTTTTGGGCCGTAAAGCCAAAACAATGAGCTTAAAGATGCTAAAACGCTTGTGAACGTAAACTTTGTTGTAAGTTCATAGTTTATCATTTATTCATATGTTAATCATCATTTGCTTGTATATTTATTAATATTATGTAATTAGATGCTTATCTATTTACATTTATCATTACATTTATCATTATTGTCACTCTGAGTGATGTACTTTGCATTGCACACAGCCATTTGACCTATTTGTTTACATAAAGATATTGATTGGTGCAGTTTTAAGTATGTAAAGCTTATTCTGCCTGGAAGAGGGTTTGATGATCATAACACCAGTCTTCTGGAAATTACGATTAACCCTAAGAAGTGCTTAAATAACAAAATGTAACTCAAAGTTGTCAATTGTGATACAAGTCTATCATACCCACATAAGACAGCAGCTGATATCATAAGTCTTCTTCTTACCACTGAGTCTGTCATTGGTCTGGCATTTGTCTCGTGTTACTGTCTGTACACATCTGTTCACATGTCAGTTTCTGCTCCAGCCTGTGCACATGTCCCAATAACACCGGATCCATCACATCCCTGCGGTTTCAAACAATGAGACGTGGCCACTTCTCACTCTGGGACGTAAAGCAAGCCAGCAGGCAGGTGTGTACAGACGATACACACATCTCTATTCAGTTCATACTGTTACACAGCGATTCTCTGGCTTTTAGATTGTTCAAGGTAATCAGGATGTCAAAATGTGTACATTTAGTGCTGCTAATGTGCTCCAGGTTTTAATAATGGTTGAATCTTGTCTGGCCCAGGAGGTGCTGCTACATTTACTTTGACAAAGACTTCTCTAAACCTTTGTGCATATTCTCTTTCCAAAGCTGTCAAATTGTGGTGATACATCATTGTTCATACATCTGTCGATCACTCTGTCGTTTATGAGCATTTCAAACACATGGTTGGTGTATCTAGTACTCAATTAAACAACTTCCTGTTAGGGAAAAGTCAAAAAGTACAGGTGTTTTCTGTATTTTCTCCCAGAGGTAAGTCTTTTTTTCATAAACATTATATGTGATTTACAGTGTAATATTAAATTCCACTGCCATGCTTGTGACAGTCAGATCCACGCTGTGATAGAAAGCAGACAGAGACACGACTGTCTGGATGTTCACAGATGGTCATTTTTTTGTACAGATTATTTCATTATTACCAGGTCTGTTCTCAAACATGTTAAGTTGTCATGCTTTTTTTAAAAAGAGGACATTTTCCAAATCTCACCTCCATTAAATAATACTCTGTAATAGCACTGATGTAGCTTTGCAACTTTGGAACAACGATCCTCTACAGGAAAACAAAACACACTTTGGATTTTGGCTTCATATAAAGTTGTGACAAGATTATTCACACTGCCGAGCGAAAGCTGTACAAATCCCTGCAGCTGATTTTCTTACTGTAAAGCTGATAACTCTCAGGCACACACTCTTTCTTCATTATCGCCCCAGAGGTATTTGCACAATCCTGCAGGCCTTTATATTGTTTGCAAGACCCTGCTGTATCACTTCAGGCCTTGCACAAAATGCCTCCTTGCAGCCACAGAAATTGCAGTGTGCCTACCTTCTTTATTTCCACTGACATATTACCGAGCTATAGATTCAATTCAGCCCAATTACGTCACAGGCAGGTGCACCACTGGACAGTCTCTACACCTGCGTCTACAGCTGGAAACATAACACAAGACAAAATATGGACTCTGGTCTGCTCTGTGTATCTCTTCCTATACTTACTGTATATGACCGAGGGCCATGTGAACCTGTTTCTCCAGCAACGACAAACGCTTGAATGACGTTTAAGAAAATATGATAAGTAAATGAGATTTTGACAGCAGACGGGTTACAGTCATTTGGCTCAAGTCTGATTTGCGTATGTCTGAAGTTAAAGTTAAACACAGTGTTACGGGTTAACAGAATAACCTTGGACCTTACAGACAGAAATGTGAGCAGATCTATCAAATTTAGCTAAAGCATCTCAATTCAATCTGCATGCAGCTCTTAAATGGAGTCATATGATATTGAAATATGACTAATAGAAGTGAGAGGACATACCAGTGACTTTGTTTACATGCATTCAAGTGATTCCTTTTAATATATATAAAGAAGTATGTGCTTAACTCTGCCCAGGCAACAAACAGCATATTACTGATAGTTGTATTTGTCCATAATCACTTATCACAATCACGGTTAAAATATGGCTTATTCTGATCAACCTCAGTACAGTACTATCCATGCTCTGATTATCAGAGATGCATTAGGCTGCGCCAAAACATGATAATCTGCAAGGCCTTAATCAGAGCACACAACAGGAGAGCGTGGTAGGAGCCAGTCAGCTAGCTAAATGCTGCAAAATACGTCTAAACAATCAAAGGACGGGCTAGATGTTCCCAAAACATTAATGCACTGCGCTTTGGTCAAAAATACAGAGTGGTTTTCATAGCTGATAATAATTTATTCACACAGTCTAATATACTGTAAAAGTTAGGGTTGGGTGATAACACAGTATACAACAATATAAATATATACAATGTTTTGTTTATGGTTAGCTTTCCCTTTAAAATGTATTGTATTAAATTGCAAATCAATAAGCAGGACGTCTTTATTGTCAAATTACTTTTCAATTAATTTTGTATCAATGTGATCCCCGTGATCAGATTAACAATTAGTTTCTCAGTAGATTTTATAGATATTGAGATAAGACATATTATTGCAATAGAAAATGACATATACCATGATAGAGGATTTTTTGTGTATTGTACCAACCATAGTGAGAGTATAGTGTATAGATATTCAAAAAGAAAAAAGGAAATTAAGTAATAAAAAGTTAAATAACTAACATCTTTACCAATTTTAATTATATTCAGAGCATGACCATATTCAAACTCTGAATATAATAATGACAGTGTTTGCTAAGTCTAGTTTATACTGTATACTGTCTGGCATTGGTATGGCAACGTACTTCACTGGAACTGTGCAGTGTTAGAATAAGTGTATGCTGCGAATCTATACACACAGAGGTCAACAATGGGACATTTGAAAGAATAACTAAGACTAGTATATATATATATATATATATATACATATATATTTATATATATATATATATATTTGGAAAGGCTCTCCAGAAGTTTCCTAAAACAACATTTAGTGCATATCATCATTCAGACATGCAAAATTGCAAAAAACACAGCTGGTCCTGAGACCGCAGCGAAATCAACATTCCAAAGTTGTTCACCAGGAAGACCACCGGGAAGTTTGCCACAATACTGACAACTATCATTCGCATAGTGTACACATACTACTACATATAGCCTAAATATGCGGCCGCGTTCGGCTGGCTTTGTCACATTGATACTACGACCATCGCTAATGCATGGCATCGTGCGAAATCTGCGCCCTGCCGCTTATTTGCACCAGAATATTGTTTGCTATAAAAGTCATTTTGCACCGGGGCCACACGAGTAAACTGCGCCTCTTTACACGCTGTACGGTACGAAAGCAGCAGCCCGCGCTGCTTTCTCCGCGATCTCATTACATCATCTTCTAATTTCATAGCTGAAAATTCAGGAGAGGAATTAATAAAAACATTTAGATCCCTCCCCGAAACTAATCGCATCCTGTCGATCGCATCCAGGCAGTAGAGGTCACCGCTCCAGCATCACCCAAACTATACAAACATACTACAGACGCTGCAAGCTTTAAATAAAATATATCCCAAAAAAAAAACCAACCAAATTCTTACCGTAAAGTCCCTCAGCTGCCCGGGGTCGGTAGACAGAGAGTGAGATGGTGGGTGTGGATGAGGAGATGCAGCTGTGTGACTGCCTACCTTTAGAGGCGGGGAGAGAAAACGGCTGTAACCTTGGCAGGCTGGCCGGGCTGAGGACAATGTGCAGCCTTGTCGCTCAGTGGAAATTAGTGGGAGGAACACGCAGACTTGCCCACTGCCCCGCAGGACAGCCAGGAGGTGACCCGGTGTGTTGCAACCACACAGAGTCAAAAAAAGATGCCATCAAGGCTATCTCTGCCTTCATGTAGTTTGCAGCTAAATAGGATTTTTAGTTCCGTTGTTAAGTTGTTGAGCCGAAGCACACGTAGACTGCAGGGAGCATAGGGTCAGTTGTAAAAAAGATAAATACAATTGTCTAGATAAGTAGAAAAGGTGTATTTGTGCATTTGTGCAAAGGTGCATTCTCTGTGTAGCCCACCGCCCCATTCTGAATTATTTGTGAGGAGGTATTCAGACCCTATACCTAAGTAAATGTAGCAATATCACGCTGTAAAAATACTTAATTGCAAGTAAAGCTCCTGCGCGGAATGTTTCTCCAGCAAAAGTAAATAAGTATTACTTAAACAAGTTCATCAGTGCAGAAAATTGCCCCATGTTTTTGTTACACTATTGGATTATTATTGCTGATGCCCTATGAGCCAGATATCATCAAAAACGGTGCGCACATCCCTTCCAAACGAACAGCTAAGGGTGTGGTCAGTGCTATTCAATGTGGGACCACATGCCACATCAGGACAATCACAGATGTTTTCTTAGAAACCCATATTTGTTCAGCACAATAATGTATAACATTCCTTTTTCAATGGAAAATGCCAAAATGAACCTGTAAGCTTTGCGTGCATTGATTAAGTTCACAGTGACTATAGGACAATTACAATCTGATGATGAAACACAAAGTCTGTCACACACCGGGATGGTCCATGATACTGTGCGTGCTGTGTTAGATTGGACAGAGGCCATTAGTGTTGCACTGGGTCTCATAAGGCAACGCTACTAATTCTCAGTATTAAATAAAAGCACTATGTTTATTTTGTTAATATGTTTTCTAAATTCATGGGTCACAGGAAAGGTGTTTGGCTTTGCAAGGCCAGCCTGGAGGATGTTCCAGGTCATAACTTGCAAATATTTTCGCTTTCAAGGTTCTTTTAAAATCTTTATTTATGCAGAGACTCAAAACAAATAGAAATGCTCTATTTTTCAGTGACACTTTCCCAGTACAACCACAGTCTTGTCTTCTGGCCACTGAGCGGCTTCAGTTTAGAGGTTTTGGGTTAAGGGCACGTCAGTGATGAGGGAGGGCAACTTTCCCCACCCAGACTGACCCTGTCTATCTGTCATCCATGGCCCAAAATGAATTGAGTCCCACAGACCACATGAAATCTCAAGTTCTCATTTTTGTGAATTAAACATGTTTTAACTGACTTTCTTTGGCCACAAAAAACGTGGCACTGGCTGGTTGCTCCACACTGCACCGTAGCTACTGGTCTGCCATGGCTGACTTTCACTGTGCACCGTTTTCTGGAAAAGGACCGTTTTCATCAGACAGATTGTTTGCAAGTCATCACATCAACTTGTTGCCGGGAAACAGTGATCACATTTACAGTATACTAGTTTCAATTACTGTCACATAAACATTTCAAATCTTTAAAAGGAACAATATTCTCGTTTTCGATTGGAGGACATATTGCATGCGTTTGCTACGTTACACCTGAACCTGGTCTCCCCTAATTATTGGCAGTATACTTACTGCATAATCTCTGATCACTGACAGCCCATTGTATACATGTTGATGTATCACAGGAGGACAAGCACAGTTGTAAATAGTAATAGAAATGATGGCTGAATCCAGTTTAGCTGATTCAGATTCTGGGTCCTGGTATTGTGCATGCTGGCTCACTGTCACAGCTTACTGGCCCACTTAAATAGAACAGAGCCATTAATATTATTAGTAACACCTGAGCTTCCAATTACAAGTCAAAATGTCTGCTGTGAAAAGGTTTCTCCACAGCATGAGTGGGGACAGATGGCTGTACTAAAATTCACTCATCTGTGTGTATTTTATTCTAATATGTCCATTGCATCAATAAAAGTAATAATGATAATAAAAGTCCCAGGACTTTGTTTGTGCCTTAATTCCTTTTGTAGCATAAAACTGTTTCTCATCTCTCCAAAGGGAAGTCCTGTAACAGCCATAATCAATAGCTGATCCAAGAGGTCAATCGGAGGCAATGCTATTATTTGTCACTGGCTCAGTATTATGCAAAGCTGTGGTTCAATACCACCATCTTGTGGATGAAAATGTTCAGGTATTGGATGTTGGACAAAAGTACAGTATACAGTACTGTTTGGGTGTGTTGAAATGATCAGGTTGCTCCAATAAGTCCCTTAACACTCTCGTTTACAGACAAGAACCAGGCAAAGAGATCATATTTCTCCAATATTAGCTTCTCTACACTGGCTCCCTGTACAATTTTTCTCACCTACAAAGCCCTTCATGGTCAGGCGCCATCATATTTCAAGAGCTCCTAGTACCCTATAACCCCACTAGAGCACTGTGCTGCCAGAATACAGGGCTCCTTGTGGTTCCTAGAGACTCTGAAAGTGCAATGGGAGCCAGAGCCTTCAGCTATCAAGCTCCTCTCCTGTGGAACCAGCTCCCAGTTTGTGGACAGGAGACAAGACACCCTCCTCACATTTAAGTGTAGGCTTAAGACTTTCCTCTATGATTAAGCTTATAGCAGGACTGACTCAGGTGAGCCCTGAGCCCCTAGTTATGCTGCTATAGGCCTAGACTGCCAGACTTCCCATGATGAACTGAGCGCCTCTCTCCCTCTATATCTGTACGCACTCATATCCCATTAATGCTTGTTACTAACTCGACTGCTTCCCTTTCCCGTAGTTATGTGCTTCCTCTTTCGGTCTTTGCATAGTGTATTTGTTTATTTTGTGATTTGCTCTGTTGCATCTCAGCACCTGACCCCCTTTTGAATATTGGATGTGCGTGCAGACTTTTATTTTGTTTATAATAGTTCATATTTTCAAGTTTTGTCAAAGAACATGATTAAGACAAGACTTTTCTGCCAGGTCGGGTTGATTTCAAATTATGTAAATATGCTGTCATTCCTGTAAGCGTCAATGAAAATGCTGATAATGTGGGTACTTGGAAAGGTTTCAAGAGTTGTTCATGAAGGCGAACCATCAAATCAAATCCATTTCCCATGGCTCCGTTAAATAAAAAGCATTGCAGAAAACATCTGAAATACTTGTAAGAAAACTGACTAACTTACTGTTGTACAGATTTATTTTGAAGCAGCATCACATTGCAAACAATGGTTCAAAATTTCCAAATGAATGCCACACTATCCTCAAGGTCCCACTACAATGTCAGCATAGCAAAGAAAACTTCTCAAATGAAGAAAAAAAAAATAAAGTAAAAGATCTCTACCAAACGTGAAGAAAGCTCATATCCAGTAAAATCAAGAAACAATGATAATGTTTCAAAGAGCGGAAGTACAGTATTTACAGAGCACAAGATGTAAAGCAGACTAATGTACAACTCTTTGCTACACTTACATTCTCAAAACAGACAGGCTTAATTTCCAGAGAAAAATAAATACACATCTGATTTCTATTACACAACCTTTTGCATGTCTTAACCCTATTAAAATAATTTTGTAATCATAAAAATCTGATACAGTATATATACATACATTTGATGCAGGTGTGTTTCTTACAACACACACATGCTTTTGTGCATTCTCTTAAAATTGGACCTCTTTCGTTCTGAGCCACACGTTTGGTCTTCCTTTACATGCGAGTTTGTATACCGACGATGCATTCCTACAGTGTTTCTCACTTGAACCTGTTGACTGGGTTTCCAATGAGCTCTGGGCACAGCTCGTCGCCTTTTGCAATCCTGTCGCACTTTCTGAACAGGTCATAGTTGATCTTGTCGGTTAGGATGCTGTCCTGCTTATACTGAGGGTGCATTGCGACAAATTCCCTCATCCACTTGGCCATGGTCATCAGCTCGCCTGTTGCAGATCAGCAAAATTAACAGTTACCCTCAGAGATGAAGCTGAATAAAGAGAAAATCTGCAGTGGCCTATGAGAACATTAAAGTCCATGTAAAGCCATAATAAATGTGTGAGTTTGTCACACCACAGAAAAACGTGTTACCAACAATTTAGCTAAATTTGAATGATTGAAAAAGAAAGTATATAAAATTTGGTTTCAAATTTGTGAAAAAAACAAGCAGCAGTATTCTCTGCTCTGAAACGTTGAGCATGTGTCTGCTAAAATAACAGGTAGATAACTGGCGATTGATCATAGTATAGAATTGATAACTCAAATGGTTGCCAATATCTTTAGTTTATGAGGTTCACACCAATCAGCTGAAAAATGAGGGAGAGCCACAGCTCAGCAACAGACTCTCATTCAGCAAGCTAACCAAGTAGCACAAAGCTGTAACGTTTATATAGCGTTAGGGGAGGGGTCATGTCCAGTAAGGCTCCAGTGCGTCAACCAGCCACAAATATGCTGAAAACCAGAAACGGTCTAGCTCCACATGTTTTCAGTGATTACTTTCCAACATGTAGTATGTGTTTAGAAACAATCTGATTTTCCTTTACAGGGACTTTAAGTTTTGTCCTTTAATGCAAATTTACCTGAGGCACGTTTCTTGATGAGTTTCAGGTAATTCAAAATGGTGCACCTGGTGTCCACATCAACTTCCATGTTTTCCAGATAGCAGTTGAGGATCGGGATCAGCCCTTGAAATACTCCCTCCTTGTGATAAAAAAAAAAAAGGGAAGAAAACAGCAGTAATTATTAAATGCTTACAACAAGACTAAGAGTCAGTCTATATTCTGTCAGGCTAAACTAAGGCACGGCTGTGATTTGAGCTAAATACTTCTAAATGGCATTCATGCAATGTCAGCAGAATGGTTAGAACAGGAAAACACATTATTCCATATATACTCGGGAGTCTTCAAGCTTATTCCAACATGGTTACAAACACAGCTAGCCGTGTAGGCGCATCATTTAAATAGCCTAAATTTGGTAATTTGAGTTATTTTACATATTTGTAGCCATCTGTTAACAAGTGAAACTGGATAAATAAAATCACGTGCAGGCTCCTTTTAACTGAATAAATTCTATCAGTGTTAATATTGGGATTTATTTTGAGTAACTGCCAGCAATAGTCGCTTTGCAGCCATTTGCCAATCAGTTTGTTGACACGTCTGTAGCTCTTTTCATTACCAATCCAACCAAATGATTGACCACCCATTGAGCCACAATGCTAAGACTATAATCACCTTTCCATTGATGATTGTGTCAATGCTCATCAGCGTGTACTCCTCATTAGCACCATCAGTCTCCAGGCCATTCTGAGCAGAAGCAGTGCCATCAAGGCCTGGGTTGCAGCCTATTGGTGGACAATGCAAATGTATCAGCTACTCCTATCCGATGCATTTCAACAGGAGCATCAACCTAAAGTAGCACCTTCTTTTTTTACCCACCTTTGAAGATGTCCTTTCGGAAATAAAACATGCCCTCCTGCACAGCGTTTCTCTTCTGTGCGACCTTCATGTTTTCATCAACCTAGTGAAAGACCAGAGTTTACTGTATCTGTGTACAAAATAGATCATTAGGACCCAAATGTCTTACTTCATTAATTAAATGTCTCTTCACATTTTATAAAAGCCTAGAGCTGTGTGGCTGTTTTTACCTTTGACAAAGGGATCAGAAAGTCCAGTTTATAGGACAAGATCACTCTGGTGAGCAGGACGACAAAGACCACGTATGCAGCGTTTTCAAAGTCCGTTAGCTGCACCTGAAAAACAAAGCAAAAATACGCTCTGTATTTGACAGGCCATGTCATCGAATATTAAGAGATTACGACAAACGGTCAAGTGAGGGTGCAGTTGGTTATTACCTCCATGGGGCGGAACTCAACCCTCCAGCCGATATCGGAGTTTGGAGGTGGAGGTTTAAACCTCATTGTCTGCCAGTTGGTGGACTGCAGGTTCTACAAGAAGACAAGTATGAACACGAGCTTGTATTGTGTTTTTACACACGGCTGGCATTCTTCTACGAAACTGCTTAAGGAATACCGGAAACCTCACCTCAAAGTGATCCGACTCGTTTTCATCATCCAAGTGAATTTTCTCCTCAAAGACAGAGAGTGGATCTCGGATGAAGAGGTGGGCTACGTGTTGGGCCAGCAGCTTGTCAATTCCTACACACAGACACACACACACACACACCTTTTAGTGGATTTTGACTGGGAAGTTGAATATTTAGTGTGAATGCTGTTAAGCTGTCATTTATTTCACATATTCAATTTCAATATATTTGTATTTTAGACCCATCAGTGTCTGTTTTTCAATGTGACGGTACCGGCATCGAGCAGCTGCTTGTAGATCTCCTCATCTATCGTTAAATCAATGTCGTTGTACTTCTCCCCACAGCTAGACAGGTAGCTGTCAATTGAATCATATCTCGACTTGAAGATCCTGTATTTGTTATTTTTTAATGGCTGCAAAAGAAAATAGTCAAGTCAAGTTCATACACTATATGCAAAATACAAACGTAAAACTTTAACACCGACTACCATGGCAGGCCTAGTGTCAATAATGAAACAATTATACAACATAATTAATTTACTTGTTGTTGAAATGAGATCCAGATCTCATTACAGAAGTTAAATTTGGTTGGAGAAACAATTTTGCTCCATCGGTGGTGACACTGACACTTGGTGTTTACAAAAAATCTGACTCAATCACACAATGACTTTAAGTGGTAGACAAAAATAAGATAAGAGGTCAAACTATACATAGCACCAAAAAGGCCATGTTCTTTTGAATATCTAACAAATTTGCCTGTTTGTTCAGGGTGTCCACCTGCTCACCTTGAGCCCTCGTTCCTCCTGTGTTCTGTCGTCCACCGAGGCAGAAATAACTCCCCAGCGACAATCATTATCTGAAACAAAGCCTCTGTAGAAGGGTGAGGCCGCACTCAACGCCATCTGTGAAGAGCCAAAACAGTATTCAGTACTGTGTAGCGTTTTGTGAAATGATGAAATTAAGAAAAACAAAGCCACACAATCTTGTATCTCTGATACAATATTTATTTAGAATATAGAAACAGTTAATGTTTTGCACATTACTGGACTAAACTGCCACATTTTGCAGAGTTACTGTGAAGATATTTGATTCAGTTAGTTGATAATAAGTTATATAATAGTGCAGCTGAAGAAAAGGTCAGGAAGCACATGCTTTATTTGTCTACTCACCACTATCGGGCAGAATGTTGCTAGTTGGTCATAAAGGTACCTTGCCTCAGCAATGCTACAAGCTTGGAATGTCACCTGCAAAAGCATCATAAAAACAAGAGGCTGAAGTACATTTATAAATCACTAAATTTGGATTGTAAATTTGCAGTCACAAAAAAGTCTCAATAGTTCCACCATCAATGTTACATCACTGTTTGAGCAGTGTGGCATCTCAATCATGTTGTTTTCAGTCAGCTCATTCAGTACCTGCAGACAGCAGTTGCCCATGCCAAAGCCCATGGCGTCCATGTAGATATGATCAGGCAGAGCTGCCCTTGCTGCTTCACCATCATCCTCAGGAAACTCCTCCACAAATGGAGATGGAGTGCACTTGTCTTTGAAGACTGCAACAGGAAAAAGAAAATAGTCATGCAAATCTATTCTTTCTCTGCAGTCTGAGGCAAATTAAATGCATCAAAACCTTTACAGCCCAACTGAAATCACATTTAACCATCCCCTTTGCAGTCCAAATTAATTGCAACATGCTATTTAAATGTATTGTTAATTGTTTTTTTAATTATTAAAAAGATAGAAAAAAGTATTTTAATATCAGAAATGCTCCTTTTCTTCAGTTGGACTTACTTGGCACATTAATCACAACTTTCTCTCCTCTTCTGTGACGTATGTTTCTGGTAAGGGTGCTGAAAAAGCAAATCCATACACATAGTCAAACACATGCAGTCACGTATACACTCTTCATTATAGAAAAACAACAAGTATACGCATTTAAAAAGGAACATACATATATGTAATTTCTTTCTTCTTTTTTACACTCTCAGTATGGCAACAACCCCACACGTACGTTGTCTCACACACACGTGTAACCAGGAAGCCTACCTGAATCTCGGGTGTCTGTTGATGGCTTCATCTGGGAAGAACAATGACTTTGACACCCCCTTTTCAACAGGGGTTGGCTGGTGCTCTGGTTTGGTGAAACCCGGGCAACCTAACCTAAACAAAAGCATCAAAACACACACACAACTATTACAGGGCTGCAACTAACAATTACTGTTATCAGCGGCTATTCTGTCAATAACTTTCTGAATTCATTGATTGTGGTCTAAAAAAAAAAAAAAAAGTCAGAAAATAGAGAAAAATGGAAATAATAATTTCAAAATCTAAGTGGCAATATTCAGATGTCTTTTGTCTGACCAGCAGTCCAAAACCCAAAGATATTCAGTTTATAATCGTATGATAGAGAAAAGCATCAAATCCTCACATTGGAGAAGCTAAAAACAGCATTGTTGCTTGAAAATGACAGAAAAACACTGTTTGGGCAATATTGTAAACTTATAGAACCCATCAAATTGACAAATGAAACATGAATACAACTGCAAGACTGTTTATCAAAGTACGAACCTGGTTTGTTTTTATCTCCACCAACAAATTATTAAAGAGGGTTCAAACACTTGCTCAGTGCGAACCAACCTTGGAAATGAGGTGATGGTGCAGAGGGTTTCATTCTGGTTCAGGACAGATGAGGCCTCTCGTCGTCTCTTCCCCATGTTGCCCTCCACAGTGTTGAACTCTGACATCGTCCCGCCGTACGGCTGCCCCGGTGTTCCTTCAATCATGTAGCTGCCATACTCTGGTCTCCAAAGTGTGGGGTGACTGTAAAAATGTTTAAATAAAGTGCTGTGAGGAAGGCGGCCATCAATAAATAAAATATAATACAAGGCCCTGGTCTCTGTATCACGATGACCTTTCTGATTGAATAAACTCTCCCTTTATCGTATGTCAGCCATATTGTTGGCAGGGCAAACCAACGCGACATATTTGTGCTCCAGAGCGTGCTCTGTGGCGTGTGCGACAGAGGGGCAGTAATGAGGAATGCACTGGCTCCACTATTCCCACTGCCACTGGTATTTCCCCTGGGTGAATTTGGCTCCACGTATTTAGACTGACGTCATGGGCAGAGAGGAAGCATAACACTCATGAGCTTGAGCAAACACATTTACACGCCTGCAGAGAATTCCTCTTTTTCATTTTTTTTTTTAAAGAAATGCTACCACAGCTTATGCACGCATTCCCAGTTTGTTATCGCTGACAGACGTCCCGAGGCAAAATATGTTCACATCATCTCCACATTCTGGAGATTCAGATTTATCTAGAGCACTTTTGTTAAAAAGGTTCAACTTGTTATAGAATAAAACTTGAATTGTGTTTTACCATTAACAACTATGCTTAAAAAAAAAAAAAAAAAAAGAGAGAGACTAGTTGATTTTGACTTTTGTCCACAAGCAGTCAAAGCTCAAAAGTGACATTAGAGTGCATTATTAGACACTAACACCTTATTTTTATGTCTTACTTCTCTTCAGACAGAACTCAGATCCTTTTATCTGTGACAGGTTTCTTGATCAGAGGATTTCAAAATGCTCACACATGCCTACACGTAGAAACCCCATCGAAACTGCAACAGCCAAATCACAGGAGCTGATAAAGGGTCAAATGTGCCACAACATACCATTATAAATGAAACACTGTGGTGCTACACGGATGCCCTGGCCTACAAACCATATTCTCCAGACTTAAGGGATCAAACATCAGGACCAACAAGCCTCTTATGTTTTGGAGGGGAGCTCAGTAGCAAGATGACAGTGATCAAAGAGAAGCCCAAATGAGACCACTACTCAACACATAGATCACGATGATATGAGGAGACTCCTCAGTGGCAGAGACTGGTAAAGGGGTCAGGACCGATGAGCTCCAGCTCTTTGAAACTATGCGAGGACCTCCAAATAGTAGGGTACAGACACCTCCCTTCTAACTGACGTTTGAATAAAGCCCAGGCCCGGTCACACAGCAGTTAGATTTGACATGTTTTGGTTAACCACATTATACAGAGAGAAACAATAAGCACACCACTCTTCAGATCATATCATACTAAAGGTTTATTTGGCATTAGTTAATATTACATTAGCTTCACCTGTAGCGCTCATTTAGCTTCTGTATATTAACAATGTTCTGTTCTATTGAGCCGTTTTGATTCCCTTTTGTTTTTGGGGGGTCCGTGCTTCCGCTGCTGGAATCATCTGGCTGTGAGCAAACAAAAGATGGGCAGCAGTGGCCTTATAAGCAGGAAGTGCCAATCAGGATTATACCAAATACCCACCACCTTCAAGGGGAGACCCGAGTTATATTAAATAATCGTTTTGAAATATAAGTTGAAGTAGTTTAGTATTTTGATTATTTTTTGCTTTGTTTAGTTGGCGTGTTTATTTTAGTTAGGAGACTGGCCAGGTTGTTTGCTCTTAGTTAATTGCAGCGTTAAGTTAACTTTCAGTTATTTCTGTTTAGTTGACCTCTTATGGGGCCAGAACTATGGTTTATTTTTGTACATTGTTTAAATGATTATTTGGGTGAATGAAATCCATGCCTGTTAAAAACATAAACCTGCGTCCTCGTGCCTTCCTGCTCGATCCCTCGCAACAGCATCTGACTTGTTTGTCTAGTGCGTTTTGTGCATGTGAGCAAAACCACACAGGACTTGTACGTCCATCATCACATGTAAGACAAATACTGAATGAATGGTGACTTTGAAAGTCAAATTAACAATCAGCGGTGTCCTGCAGGCAAACTCAGTGAGTGGGACACAGAGTGAGACAGGGGTGTTGGCAGTGCTTCCTGTCACTGCCGTACTCTACACGAGTGGCTACTTGTGATTAATCTGTATGGGCAGTGTAATGGAAAAAAGTATTTTAAAACGACTTGATCGTTGTCCCACACTCTGTTGTTATATGTCAAAAGTAAAAGTGCTGGCTCACTCAGTTCCTCTACGTTCTTTAGAAAACAGTAACTGGGGGTCATGGCCCTTAAATAGTACTCTAGCTACAAACAAAGGATGCATTTATAACAACTGTGTGACAGCCCCTCAATTATTTCCTTACTGTGAAGAAGAGGTAGACAGTATTTTCTTACTCTTTGCTGTAGAGACCACTGATCTCTCTGTATGCTTGGAGTCTATTTGCAATATCCATTTACCGCTGCTATTTTTGTGTTATTATATTGTGTTTTTAGAATGTTTTACTATCTAAGGAGTTGCTCTCTAAATCTTGTTTTACGGAGTATAATAACAATAAAGGCTTTCTATTCCATTTTATTCTAAGATTTATCTTGAAGTTGGGTTAAAAGTAATATTGATGTATATTTTTCCAAGAAAGTGTACATGTTTAGATTTTTGTAACCGGGAGATGTCAAACGGAATTTGTACGCTCCAGAGAAGAGGACTTAACAGGCCTAACAAAACAACTGTGTCGGTGAGGACTGAAGTGGATTCCATGATAACAAAACAACGTATGTGACGTATGTAGGTTTAACATTTAACAGAGTTTTGCCTCTACTTTTTTAGTATGCATAACATATTACGCCACGGTTTAGTTTAACCAGATTCAGGCCTAATCTAAATCACAATCAGCAACTTAATAGTGGACTATGATCCAAAACAAACCATGGAAATAACAGCAGCGCTGCCAACAAGACTGCTGGCATTTGAGGTGTGGCATTTAAATGCCACTCAGATTAAGAATTTATGTGCTGCTATTTCTGTGGTCTAGTTCAACAATGTATTCCAGAAAAGAAAACTTTGACTTGAACGCTGTGTATCATCACAAAACAAAAAAATTTGCATTTGGAGGGAGGCAGTTGTTCAAATGAGTCATGGCCTTCCTCCTTTAAAACTACACGGTGAAAAGACATCTAGATCTTTTAATATCCAACACCGTCAGCTGAATGTTCAGAAATGTTGTGTGGAGAGTTGACTTACTTGGGGTTTATCTTTTCACCCTGGTCTTGGAGAGTTTCCAAAACATCTCCACCGTTCAGGACAAGCCGAACCTTTTCATCCTTGTCATCCAATTCCACCAACATGTACTCAACCTTAAAGTAAATGATCAAAAACAAACAGGACACATTATATCAGTCAGCGGTCGCACACACACACTACATTGCAGCCACTGCTTTATTCATTCAATGTACTCTTCTTATTTCTAAACCTGGTTTTCAATCCGTGCTAGACTTCAGCACAAAGCAGACGTTTTCAAGATCAGACAGGGACGCCATCACATCAATTCCAATTCATCAGTTATGTTTCCTTGACTCTGACTCTGCCACCCTGTAATCCCCTGTCTGAAAGAGGGATTAATCTATAACAGCAGCATTCCACATCGTTCCAAATGAAAACACTTTGTTCAAGCTGCAGCACACTGAGGTTCTGTGGACTGGTGGTGGACAAAAAAAAACAAACTGGAAACACAAAACTGGTGCGGTTCTGAATGAAAGAAAAAGACATGCAACAACAAAGCCCACACACTGTATCTTAACATATCGTATAGAAAGCTTCATGTGGAACAGAGAGTGTCTTCCAGAGAAAGCAGTAGCACTGCCTGGATTATTAAACACTTACTAGGAGACTGAATGACGAAATATGAACGAAAATTAACATTATAAGCAACTGTTTAACACACAAGTCCAGCAAATGAATAACCATCAGTACCTGTGTTCCCAAAGAGACACATATTGTTCTGTAGACTCTTTGCAATTTTATCTGACACTAGTACTGTAATTATGGTGTTATCCAAGTAGCTCCAAAGGTTTCATTAAACAAATGTTTACTTTGCAACCAGTAACAATAGGTTTCACTAGAACCTTATCAATAGACTTTCATATAGACATTATGAAAGGCTGCATATCGGACAGATGTCAGTGACAGCAGCTTGTGTAATTGCAAGTATTCTTATTTAAAATATTGAAAGCTGCAGATTTAAAATGGAGCTAAATGTCCAAAATTTGTTTTCTAACTCAATAGATGGCCACGATTGCATCATGCACAACCATCCTGACTTGACAGATCAAAAGGCATAAACAGGCAGCAGCAGAGCAGCATTTTCCCACATGTTGGTTCATTCTGAGCACAAAGCTCGTTTCTTACCTCGTCGCCCCACTTCAGCACATCTCTCTGGCGCTCCTTCACCTTGTTGTAGATGTTGAGAAACTGGATGATGCCGTGCTTTCTGATGTGGTCGGCATACTTCTTGGTTTCCTCCCAGTTCAGCGGAGACCCCTGTGACAGCAGACCCATCGCACAGACCGGCGGCCGGTGTCTTGCTGGTTGCTGATGTGAACTTGCACGCCGACCGTTAGCTAGCTAGCTAGGTTGTCCAACTCGCACGGAGCTCGCATGAAGTCTCTGTCCCGTCAAACGGCGGAGCCCGGGTCCTTGTGGTGCCGTCAGAGAGTTCACACGCCGAATGCAAAGTCCCTCGGTGCTGTTATGCGGCGTGCCCTGTCGGTAACCTTAGCTGGGCATCCAGAAGAAGCAGGCCCCTGCTCATCACTTGCTAATGTCTGGTTAGCTCGGCAAAGCACACCCGTGAGCTTTCCCACAGAAAGCCGTGACGAGTTAATCAGTGCCCGCTAGACTTGGCTCGGTTAAAGACAACGGACTGACCCTGTTAATGTGCGGCACAGTGATGGACTGACAGCGTGGTAAACCGGTAGGTAGCTAGTTGTTGTGCTGTGTTCATATGAACGCCCTCCTGGCTTTACACACGTGATGTCGTCAGGCGGAACTGGGAGCAAAACAGCGTCACGATGACTCAGCATTCTTCGCTGCTCGGCTCCTCCCAATGACCTGTCAATCAGATAACAATGCTACGTTCAGGGGCTGTCGGACACAGGCGTCCACTGGGATTTCACCGGAAAATGAAGAATTTCTGTGATAAACATAGAGTAGTAATGTTCCTGTTTGTTTCTATTTTCCCGAAATACCAACGATGACAAGTTTACAAGTCTGGTGAATTCTGGCGCCCTTTACTTTAACTTAACAAATTGGAAATGTGCAGTAGAATACCAAATGGAGACGGGCAAATGCAAAAGGTAGGGGGACATTTCACAAGGAATTTGCACAAGATTTTCTAATTTCCGTTTCAGAGTTAACGTTTCACTTTCCATTTTCCAATTTTCTAATTTTCATTTGTAATGTCAATATCCAATGTCCTTTTTCAGTTTACCCTTTTTTTAAACATTTAATTATGGCTTGATTATTTTGGTTAGAATAATATAATAATAAAAGTTTTCTCTTTTAGTTTTCCATTATCCCTTCTAATTTTCATTCTAGGTAAAATTCTTCCCCATATCGAGGGCAAGGATGATTACCTCAAGTTTATCCAAACAACAGTCCAACCCCCAGTAATTCAATTTACCTTGAAATAGGACAGAGGAAAGCGCCAAATACTCACATTAGACAGTAAGTTGAGTAATGATGAGAGTAAAGATGAGTAATTATCTGCCAATTAATAAATAAACTAATTGTTTCAGCACTAGTTGTAAGTAACTATCCATTCTTGGGATCAGACATGTAAGATTAGGCTTGATCTTCGTAAACACTGTTGGAGAAAAGGTAGGTAAATGTATAACTTTAAACAAATGCTAAATGCTAAATAAGGCCCAGGAGACAATGACACTAAATTGTTTCAATTCCAAATTAGTGTGTGAAAAAACAAACAAGCAGTATGTAAGCTGTCCGTAGTTCAATTTGTTCAGACTTTCTTCTTTCCTTTTTCTTTCTTTCTGTCTTTCTTTCTTTCTTTTTGTTTTCTCGTTTTCTCTTGCCAGGTGATTTCTTGTCACTGGCTAGTCCTTCTGTTAAAGAAAAATAGAAAAATGCCATGTCAAATAATTTCCAAAGCACAGAATTAAAATCAACGAGTCATGCTTACAACTAAAATTTGGGAAGTACCAGCTGGTCAGGAGCACTTGAATGCAACATCATAGAAGAATATAGGTGCTTGCCATGAACACAGCACTCAAATTCTTTGAGAGGGTGTTTCTACCGTAGATGCATTGAATTGCACTGACTTCAGCCCCAAATAAGGATGTGGTTTCTCTCTCAACTCTCAACACTCTGACATATTTCATTTTCTTTAGTTTTTCTGGTTTCCATTAGACTGATTAATGTCACCCTGCTTGTTAGTATTCTTTATACATTTGTCAAGTTCAGTGTCCTACAAATATAAAAACAAAAACCTGACTTGCACTATTTTAGTAATGACTCTCAACAGTGATGATCACAGGAGGGTGGGGAGGTTAAAAGCATAAAAGCAGTAACAGTGCTCAGAAGTATGTGACATGTCAGGACAAAAATGCAAATACATAAACCTCTCATGTGGGATAACCAAAACAGAAACTTTTGTGTTCAAATAAGATCCCATCACTCATAGCAAGAAGCTGGTCGGGAAAATAGGTTGTGAGGTCCTTTAACAGTGATTTTATAACTACTTCACAGAATAATAGAATAACCTTGACTGCTATGCGTAAGACAGCACATAAAACTGGTGGTGAATTTGAGACGCTTCACTCTTTGGGACTATTGGACAAGGGAATGCCATGGGGTAAATCATATAGCTGAAATCTTTGTGGTTTTACATTATTATTATGTGACAAAAGATAACAGGCAGATTTAACAGCGACAAGTAGCTGCAAGATTACTCACTCGATGCCAGTGAGCTTCAGGGTATTCACTAGTTCAGATTTCAGGATTTGGTTTTGGCATACAAACACTAACCTGATGACTCCTTGTATGTATGTAAATACTTAAATATGTGTAAAGATACGTTTAAAAAAAGGTAGGATTAAACACAGGAAATAAAGAGTTCATATCTCACTGTTTTGGAAATTGGAAATGTAGCCCTCTAAATGGCCCTGTCACTTTTTCCTCCTGATCCACAAATACTGCAGTGAACACCATGCAAATCTGGTGAAACTGAATCCTTACATTGCTGTTTTCATAGCACGGTGAAGCATCTCAATCCAATCAAGCTATATCCTAATATTAACTGTACTTTGGCCTTTTCAATAATTTCTCAAAAGAGTAAAAGACACCACTAAAAAGGGCAAGTAGATATGAATTGAAATTTGAAACATGTAGAAATGCTAATTTATGGTGGTCAAAAACAAACCATAACCTCATTTTGTGAGTCACATAAATACACCCCTTTAGAAGACCATTGAATTTAACAGGATAAAATGATCTTAAAGAAATGACCCAGGCTCAGAGTAGCTTACACTTCATCTCTTTATTTTACAAACAAACAAAAAATGAAAAGACATGAGCAGTCGGGGAATTCATGAGTACTGACCTCCAGGATAGCTCAGGCGGACAACATCATTCCTAAGTTATATTTTTCTTTTTCTTTTTTACAAAATATTTAATTACTGTCACATCTGAACCCATTCAACCATCATTCCAACCGAATCATTTTCCTTCGCACCGATAGTGTTTATGACAATCACACAACATACGACACAAGACCGCTGGATACTGTACATGAGACACATGTAGAGAAACTGCAGCCTTACTGTGTAGTGTGTTTAAACACTAATCACAAGCACCTACTCCTGGTAGGTGGCGCCAACACTTATTCCAATTCCAGCTTTTTGCTTCTCATTATTCTGGTCAAGTATCTGAGAATCACAGTAGCTTTAGTCAATAGGACTGTCACAAAAGTCCTGTGTTGTACACAAACACAGTATTATTTATTTCATGGCAAAAAGACAGTTATGTTACAGATTAATCTCAATGACAGCATTGATTTTGCATTGGTATAACCTTCATTTGAGTTTTATTTATTCCAACTGAATTGGCCCCAAAGGTACATTTCTGTCTAAAACTGATAAAATTGGTTATTTATATGTCCAGTTTGTCTCTGTCATGAACATTATCTGACCTTAATGATACCAGTTGTACTAATTATTAACTTTAAATACTGAAAATACATTTAAAGGCTTCTGTATTTCCCTTTAAAATGTTGGCACTGGCTTCAATTGGATTCTGATGAAAAATTCTTAAAGGAACATGTTCCCAAATTTATAATCATTGCATTTATTTAAATCTTATGAAAGCTGATCACCATTTAAACTGATCATCTTGACCCTGAAAAAGGGTCTATTGGTAGGGTTTAGAACCAAGATTTATGCAACAGAAAAGCTGGAGACCTTTGGACATGTAAACGACATCATTACTATCATCTAAACCCTTATATACTGACTGGTGCAGAAGACACTGAACTGGCTCTGGACTCTCGTGTTTTCCGTGTGGGTATAGTGATGACACAGCATGAAATGCCAACCGTAGCTTCTGGCAATTCATCATCCTCAGTCCATTCATTGAGGTCAGGGTTGAAAAGCTGAATGCATTTCTTGTACTTCTTCTCGCCCTCGTTCCAGCCTCCGAGGAGGTAGATCTTGTTGTTCAAAATGGAAATACCGGCGGTGCTCACTCCCGTGTGAAGAGGCGTGCAGTAGCTCCACTGCCCATTGTGAGGGTTGTAAGATTCGACAGCGAGGACATCCACCCTCTCCCCACGACCTCCCAACTGACTGCCACCAATGACGTAGGCTCGGTCTCCCACGGTGGCAGCGCAGTGCCATCCTCGGGGTGTGCTCAGACTGCTCTTATCGTACCAGGTGTCAGTGGAGGGGTCATACGAGCACACAGACCTGGAGTAGGCATTGTTGATGTAACCTCCGGATACAAGGATCTTGCCATCGATGAGGGAGCTGGCGTGACAGCAGCGTGGAATCTCCATGAGAGCTTTCGTCTGCCACTGGTTGGAGGAGGGCACATAGCACTCCACCGAGGCCTGAACTCCATCAGCGTTTCGCCCTCCGATGGCAAACAAGAGGCCGTTGAAGGTGTTGAGGCTGAAGTGGGTGCGCCTCTGGATCATATTGCTCAGGTGATTCCAAGTGTTGAAGCGGGGGTCATATCTAAATAATGGGAGAGGGATTTACAGTTATTTTCTAATCCTACACAAACTATACTGACAAACTCCAAGTTAGAGATTAGAAGTCACAATTAGCGCTTACCTGCAGAAGTTGCTAACAGCATGTTTAGCCTGGTTCCTTGCATCATTCTGGTCCTCACCACCTGCCACATACAGGAAGCCATCCAAGACTGCAATACACTGATTAAAGCTCTTTGCTGGCATTTCTGTCAGCTTATTCCACACGTTATCTACATCTCTGTAGAGAACGTCTTTGCTGAGCGATTTCTCTGTCAAGGCAGGGCGTCCACCGACTGTGAGTATCACCTTGAGACCACCGCGCACCTTTGTTCTGCGTGACTGGAGGATATTCTGTTGGTATGGCAGCAGATGGTAATTCATGGCGTCAACAAGGAGACGGTGGCACTCTGGGTCTTGCATCATTCGAGGCACACTCTGGACATGATTCACCAAGTCTTGGGCAGAGATAGTACCGAAGCGGATGTGAGTTAGGAGATCTGCTGCAAACTTCAACCTCTTCTCGTCAAAGTCCAACCATTTCATGGCGATCTGGAAGGCTGTGATCTCGGAAGGAAGCTGCAGGGAATCATCGGAGAGGAAATCACTGATCTGCTCATAGGTGAGCTTCAGGAACTGCTCCATCTCAGAGAACTCGATGAAGTTCTCCCGCATGAACTTCTGAGCTGCCTCCTTGGATTCCTTGAGGTCATAGGCATCAGCGATATTGGCTACATACATGCAATTCTCCACGCTGAGTTCCTGCATGAGGAAATCACTGCACATCTTCACCAAGGTGCCAATCTGCAGCAGAATGGCTGCAGCAATGGTGCTGCCGATGCTGTACAGCGACAGGGTCAGCTTTCCAGAGTATGCATATGTGATTGCTGTGGCGAGGCCGACTGGTGACAGGTCATTCAGATCGATCTTCTGGAGGGACGAATCTTTCTTCAAGATGTTCTGAATGTACTCGCTGCAAGAGGCCATGACAACCTTGTGCACATCAAATGACTTGGACTTGGTGGAGACTGTTAGATCACAGAGGAAGCTATCCTGCCTCATGTTGCCCAAACCCTCCAGGAGGTTTGGGGCGTACAGAGAATTAGTAACTTCAGTTGAAATGCAGCTGAAGCCGTTTCCTCCTTCTAACAGAGTGTTTAACCCGTTGATCTTGTTGATGGGGCTGTTCTCAACCATTATGGTCATTTCATTTATGTCTCCTTTACTCTTTTTGGTCGCCTTGCTCTTTTTGGGTGCCATGGCTGTAAGCAGCAGAACACAGCCCAGACCTTCTGAAAATGTAAATAAAACAGAAAAGTGTCAGAAAAGATGGATCATATCAGTTAGGCAGATAAAGTCATGTGCTACAGGCAACTCATGACAGATATGAATTAAGCTGGCAAAGAATTGGCTGAGAGTTGATCTGGACTGGAACTTCTTTAAAATTAAACTTAAGTTTTAAATTGTTTCACATGTATGTTGTCTTGAGCTGTGTATTTCCACTAGTTTTGAGATCTTTTTGTCCTTGTATCATGTCAATAATATTTAATCGCTGTACATTTAACTAGTTGGATCTATGGAGAAAGGTTTTCTTACATTTTTGGAGTTAGTGAATTTATTTAGACACAGCCAGATACACACACCTTTGAAAACATGTGTGCTACCAGGTGATGCCGGGGCAAGTGAGTGCGTCAACATGCCGCTCTTTGCATCTGTCACAATTTATCAGCAGTATGTCCAGGAATAGCAACGCTGGACAACTCACCCATGACGTTCCTTTTATAGACTTGAGACATGAGCAGCAGGCCTCATGTCCTCTGACTGTTTAAGTTCATGTTAGGGAAAACATACGTTTGTTTGCCTGTTGCCTTTATTATGTTTACTTGTTTTAGGCTTATCCTGACTTTATCTGCAATAAACACAATCTACAAGACAAAACCGTTTCAGAAAAAGCCATTCCTCACATTATTTACCCACAACCCTGGAAAGCTTGAAGCACTGCAATGTGTAAAAACTCATTTTTCAAAAGGCCAACAGCTTCAGACCATTTCTTTGCCTTTTGAAGCCCAAGTAAGTGAGAAAAGAGCAAATTTCCATTCTAAGCTGACACACACTGAAGCATCAACTGTACCAAATGACCCTTTCATTGCTTAAATGACAAACAATCAAGCAGCAGTGGGAAAGATCTGTTTACCTGAGAAATGAAGTGGAGGCTGTGGAAGAAGGAACTTGTGCCTCCAGTTACTTGAGCAGGAGAGAGAGAACAGCAGTCACCCCAGCTGAAAGAGACATGCAGTTAACTCCTCCTCTTGGGGTGTGAGTGCCAATCACGTATTGTGCAATGCATGTGGCAGAGGGCAGGGACCATAAACACCCCCTCCCAACATAGTGTTCCAATATAACCTCCAATCAGTTGACGTCAACATGCTGTGGGGACTCGACCTATATCCTCAATGGGACGTCATATGAAGAGTTTTATTTGGCCATTGTTTAGAAAAATTTCATTATCTCTGGGTGGTGCAAAGAGCATCTTATTTTAGTATCCAGGAAGAAACACTTTCTGGGGGATATTTTACTCAGTACTCTGGTAAAACTCAAATAAAATAAATTACCATGATCTTACACACGATCAATAAATAGAAAATAAATGGAAATCAGGAAAGTTTAATTGGAGAAAATTGAAAATTAAAGTGCACAGAAGACACTTACAAGACTTGAGCACCACTTGATTACCAACATATTTAATAATGTGTTTGCTAAAATTCTGCAGCTCTATGTGCAGAGCTTATACAAACATCTATGTCCAGCTCTTTAATATATTGTTGATTTTTTTGGCTTATGTGTTGGTTGATGAAACCTGAAAGGCGGGCACATTTTGAAATACATACATTTTCTCAAAATATTTCACAAACAGAGTGCTAAGAGTCATGATCATATGTTATAGATCTCTGTGGGTAAATTCAGGAGAGCGGGGTTTGTTCTAAGGCTCACTCTGCATTATCCAACAGTTGTTTTCAAATCAGCACAGCTGATTGTTGTTTCTGATTTTAAGAATGAGAAATCCCTCTTTCATTAGCCCCATGTGTCCATTCAAAGGGCCAATAAGCTCCTAAAGAGGGACCTGAGGGCTTGGGGGTAAATTTCAGAAAGGTGGTGTATTGTAATTTTGTTCTCGACAGCGACAATATGGTCGCAACAATAATAAAAAAAAATTTCCCCGCTTTATAGTCACATGTTTAATAGGAATTGTCATATAATTTCATTCGCCTCCGCGATTTCCGCCCATTATAACAGTGTCATCAATGGGCGCGCGCTGCCCGGTGTGCGCAGACGGCTGCACGTGCACCGCCGTGATGGCCGGCAGCTCTGATGTGGTGAAGAAGGTCACGCGGTTCAAACTTCAGCTCACAGACGCAGCCGAGTCCGCGACGGTAGATATAACTCGTTTGTTGTTGGATACAGTAAACGGAGCGGCGCTAAACGTTTCCAACACTCTCTCCCGTTTCCGGTGCAGATGTAACGACGCAGCCCATTACTGCTCCGAAAACATCAAAGCGTGTTTCGGAGCTTCTTCTGTTTTGAATCGGCCGAACAAATTCTACCCGTTTTTTATCTCGGACAAAATAATAAAAAAAAAAAAACAACAAATAAAAATGCTCAGTCAACGTTGGACGGACAGCAACATCCATTTAGTGGGCTACTGTTAACATTTTAACTTTCACTAGGCTCGTCTTGCGTCCGCGGTCATGCGCGCTGAGGGGTCCGGTTGTTTTTAGGTGGGAGGCGCCGCCTCGCTGCTAAAATTGGCAACTTCTCCAGTTGGTCAAACTGTGGCTGCCGTCCATCGCCAGGGAAGGTTGGGGCTCTGCAGGCTCGTTTGAGTCCGTTTGACATGTAGATGGACTTGCAACTTGGCCAATGTTAGAGCCTTCAGATTTAATTACGTTAAAATTCAATTATAATGTCAAATGCACAACCTGAGAACACCTGATTCAGGTCTATAGCAACACTTTATAAGAGCCAGCAGTTGCCATTATCCATTTATAGGTCCCAGTAAAAGGAGTAGGCTAGGTGGGTGGGTGAGATTCCCATACATAGCTTCTGCTCTGAATGCACAGTCAGCAACTGTGGATCCAAAACCAGGACTGCCATATTTGGCACGTTGGGGTTTCTTAATTTTGCTTCATCTTTTAGTTGCTTTTTTATTTAGCGAACGCTTCCATTCAAAGTGTCTTCCAATGAGTGCAGGAAAAAAGTTTATTTATTTTTTTATTTTTTAATGGGCCCATGGTTCAGTCTGAACGGATGAGTTTTCAGTCTGAGATGGAAGACATGTACTTTCTGCTTTCCTGGTGTCAACAGGGGGCATTTAGTCGTCCTAAAAATGCATGAAAGCCATGTTCAAGCACACTACTAGAGCTTTTTAATGGTAGTTATGAAATGCCCAATAACACTGTAACATAACCAGAGGGGACTGATGTGTTAATTTCTCTCTTTCCAGGTTCTAAACATTTTGCAGAAACTCAAGGATCTGGATATCACATTAGATATTCTTGCTGTGAGTCTCTGTTGCGACGACTGTATTTTGTGTTGATATATGTGAATGTGAATTTTGGATAAGCTGAATCTTGCACTGACCTCACGTCTGCATATAAATTAGGAAACTGGAATCGGCAAAACCGTTAACTCCTTGCGGAGACATAAACAGGCTGGAGAATTTGCCAAGTCGCTAGTTAAGGGTTGGAAAAGATTGGTCCCTAAGGAATCCACAAGGTACAGTATACTGTATAATACGACTGATTGTGCTTTATTTTTTTATGTGTTTGACATCTTAATGTTAAATCTTTTTCTCGATACAGCCGCACAGAAGATGGGGATGCGTCGGAGAGTTTATCTGTTAAAGACAAACTAGATGAGCAAATCTGTCCAGATAATGGAAGTTTGACAGTGGAGGATTTAAACAATAATTTCTTAACATCTAATAATGGCAAGAGACAGAATTCTTCAGATGAGGTTCTCTTCAAAACAGGGAGTAGGAAAGCTGATTCAGAGAAGCCCTGTGAAGAACAGACGAGACGTAAGGACCAGAATGAAAGTGAAGGAGAAAGTCAGAATATCTCTCAGAATGTTGTCTTGGAAAAGAAAACTGAAATCCAAGAGGATAAATTGGACAATTCACTGGTTTCCAAGAAGAAGAAAGACAATCAGAGTAACAGAAAATCAGGACACGGCGATACTTTGTTGGAAAACTCAGGGGACACTCATCAGGAATCCAGGTCTGATTCCAGGGAAAGAATCAAAAGCAACTCTGATAGTGGAAGATTTGAATCAGAAAAGGAGTCCAATAAGAAATCAAAGACATCAAAACAATTGTTAAAGGGAGGCAAAGAGTCTTTTTCATTGGAGTCTGGCAGCAAATACTCAAAAACATTCAAACTGGCCAACGTCAAAGATGACAGACCTCCAGAAATATTGAGCACCTCAGATTCCCAAAACAAAAGGAAAAAAACGGATAAAGAGAAACACGGCACTCTAAAGTGCAAACAAGAGTCTGAAAATAAGAGTAATTCAAAACACAAAAACAAAAAGGCTAAAATAAAGCACAAGGAAAGTGACAACGGAGCGGTGCCCTCCATGTCATTTGAATCGTGCTTGAACTACGACGTGAATGCTTTCAAAAGAAAAGAAAGATCTGGACTGAAGAAACCGCCCAAAAAAATCAAGACTGTGGTTAAAGAGGAAGCAACAAAAGCTCCTGACATGAAGGCTTTCAAGTCACCTGTGATGTCTCTAAATGTTACTTCTCCAAAACAGGTATATATTTGGCAATGATCTTAAACACTTTGCTTTTAGGCTGATATTGACTAATGTTCCCTCGTATTTCAGATGTTTGAGGAGTCTGTAATGGACCTGCTGAACATTCCTTTACCCGCTCTTCTGCCTGAGTGTGAAAAGCCATCCATTGTTGAGTACTTTGAGAGGAAAGGTACTGTATTTATAGCAAATCCAGCTGTGTGTTCACATCGGTTAGTTCGGGCCTTGACACTCCTTGTTTTGTCCTTTTTAAAGTTGAGAAGGAGTCTGATTTCTTTGATGTCTCCGAGGACTCTGCGGTCTTCACCGGTCAACGGCTTAACAAGAAGATGCAAGTGTACTCTGGTGCCAAGACCATCTTCCTCCCGACCATGATGAGCTTGCACCAACAGTGTATCCGCACGCTCCAGAATAATATTAACTGTGAGTAAAAGCCCAGAGAACCTTTTCGCAGGGCTCTGATCAGTCTATCAGTTTGTTGGATTTATATTTAGGAGCAGGGATCTCTTCTCAGTGCTTTATGAAACTGGCGGAGTCCCGTTTGAAATCCTCGAGCCGGTGTTGGAGAGGTGCACACCAGAGCAGCTGCTACGCATTGAAGAATGCAACCCAGTAAGAATATGAATACATTTAGTGCAGACACACACTTGGTGGCCACTTTATTTATTAGGTGCACCTGCTTAGCACTGACCCCCTGTTTTACCAATTACCATTTTTAAAATAATTTCACTGACACGGAACATTATCCTGAGTTTTTTTTTCACGTTTAAAAAAAAAAAGGCTGGACTACAACAAGCATACTTACACAATGGCATTCAAATGATGCCTACTAGAGGCTAATATTGGATTGCAAATCATATTGATTCTCCCGAAGCTTCAGTATCAGTATTCAAGTAACTTCTTGTTTGTACGGTGTCATAAATTATGATTATTCGATCAATATACATTTTAATAATTAAATATACAGCTGGTATAGATGTACGTGAAATCATGTCAGTCATCAAGTGCCCGGCGTAGCTCAATTTCTGCTTCTCAGCATTCAGGAGTGAAAGCCGTTATGGTGCTGCTGTATCTCCGACAAGTTGTATGTCCTCCTGCACAATAATGTTGAGTTGAACAGTAACGTAACCTGCTGACCCCATTGTCATGCTTTTTATGCTGAGATGTGCCAGAGTTGAAGGAGTTTTGAAGGCTGTTAATGAGCAGTGGCCTCTTGAGTGTATGTCAGTTTATTCTGAAATGACCTTTCTAGGTTTAGTAGACCTAAACTTTGTAGACCTTGGGTACAGATTTGAAAAGTTACTGGGAAGGTTGTGTTAAGAGGAGAATCTTTGCGCGTACAGGTGTTTATTTCTTGTTAGGCCTGTAATTGTTTGCTTCCACAGATCTACGTTGGAGTGACAGACCACTTATGGGGGAAACATTGTCAGAGGGACTTTAAAGACTCCAAACTTCAGGAGTATGAATCGTGGAAAGAGATGTATGTCAGGCTGTCTGAAGAGAGGGAAAGGAAACTCAAAAGACTGACAAAAAGCATAGTCTCTGCACATTCTAACAAACCAAAAGGTGTGTATTGTACTCTAAAGGTGTGTACCTGTTTTTTTAATATATAAAAAAAATTTGTCCACATGATGTTTTGTACATTGAGCACTTTTTTAGGTCGGCAGGTGAAGATGGCATTTATTCACTCTGTTGCCAAGCCACCAAGAGATGTGCGAATTCAGCAGGAAATTCATGGAACTGCTGTTCAGCAGCCTCATCAGCCCAGGTGCAGGTGAGTCTCAGCATCCTACATATAGAGAAACATCTACACAGGTTTTGTGATTAGCTCATGGTTTTGTTTTTTTATGAGTTTGTTCGTATATAATAATTTCAGCTATGCTGTTTTCCTAATGATAAAGATTATAAGAGCCAAACTGGGGAATTGCTGTACATTTATTTGTCTTTGGCAAAACATGACCACCTGGTAAACCTAGTGCTTGCTCTGCTCCCCTCCCACATAAAAGCCCTTAACTACAAAGTGATCACTGAACAACAACAACAGCAGTTTAGCAGGGTCATAATCTGTCAGACTCCCGTGATAACAGTGGGTGAAATGTTTTTTAGGTGAGCTTAGCCAAACACAGGCATTGGAGCAATGTGCTGGATAAACTGACTTTATTCTGGTTGGAGACAGCATTGACATTTTCAACTGTTGCAACAAGCTGTAGTGCAATGCTGACGTTTGGAGGGACTAATTTTGTGATTTTATTATTTTTTTATGTGCATTGTTTTTCTCGTAAATCAGCTCTGTTCAACTCATGCACTGTACTACTTTGTTCAATCATCAGTGTCAAGGTTCAGGACAACAAACCGAGGCCGAGCTGTAACGAGCCCGGCAGGTCCAGCAGCACCAGCTCAGGCGCAGGCAATACACAAGACCCTCGCAAAAAAACAAGTGAGCTGACAGTGTTGTAGACGCAATGTTAAATTTGCTACAACTTTCCAAGCCGGTCAAACTGGCATGTTCAGATATTCATCGCATTGTTTCCTTTTCAGTAATGTCCTTCAGAATGAAAGCTGTACATATTGATGCTTATTTTTTTACCGTATCGCCTGTGTTTTCCTGTTGTTCACACAGGAGTTGCTCCAATGATGGCAAAGTCCTTAAAGGCATTTAAGAAACAGCTGGGACGCAGATAAACGCTCTTATATGATCTTGGTATTGACAGTGTGTGGATGTGGTAAAAGTGCACTCGATCATTCATTAACTTTGGACAACAGAAGGCCTGTGTTCACCTTTTGATATATTGTGTTGTTTGTCTAAATATGCAGGCAATTTCAACATTGTTTTTTTTTTTTCTATAACTGTGAATTGTGTTGACTATTAAATTGACAATGAAATGAGCAAATTTATGTGATTTGATATTTTGTCTTTCAGCCTGTTTTCGCTAAAAATAAAAAAGGGGCAGTCGGTGGTTATTTAATGGGGTTTGCCTCCCTCTAGAGGATGTATAGAGAAGTGTAATATTTATGTATAGTACTCTTTCAAACACTTTACTACACATACAATTTCAGTATAAATGCCAAAGTTTTTATATGAACAAAACCAAAGTGAACCCATGAGTTACAACTGTACATTTAATACATTACCTTTATCGCTGATGTATATTGTATAGATCTTTTCGCATCACATGGTTCGTGTAAGTGGCGCATCAACTGTACTTTCAGTTCAAGCTTTGTGTGCTTAGATAAAGAATATAAAACATCAACAGTAATCAACAGGTTCTGTTTTCATCCTGCTTGGTTGGTTCTCTTCCACCTGGTTTTGAACTATTCTGAGCAAATGTCAACAACTTTTTCCACACATTGGGAAAAAGAAATCTGTTCTATGTCAACACACTGAAATGCCTGTCATGTCTTTTTTGAGGAAAGGCATCTGCCACTTCTCAAGGACCCTTCCTGTCTATTTTTGTTTTTGGGATATGTTTGAACAACTGCTTGAGATATTAAAAGGGAAGGCTCTGAAACTGCTGCAGCCTTCAGCACCACCTGTGGCAGCCTGCTAAGGCTGCATCATTAAGCCTTCATGTTTAATGTATTGGTTTGGGGTGAGCTTGTGCTTGAGGGGCTTCTGAATGAGTCTTATTTCTAATAAGTCTTGACTTTATGGAGGTGTATTTCTTGTGATGTAACAGAAGGTAAAGTGTCAGGTTGTGAGTGAGCAAGTCTCTTTTGATCTCTTAAAAAACAAATTGAGGAATTAAATTTTTTATTTTTATTTATTGCTTATACTCCATGTCTAATAAAGGTAGAGAGCTATTGGTTATTAACATTGGAGGGGGTGTAAAAATGACCTGATGGTTGTCTGTCCTACCACAAGGGGACCTCTGAACAGAGGGCTGGAGCTGACCTTGACCTTTGAACTGGAAGGGAGCAAAGTGGAAAAACACCCCAACAAGGATCTTACAGGATAACATGAGGATGACTATCATTTAGAAATTTTAATGTTGTGTTTTTTGTCTAGTAAACTGAATTGTGAATTGTGCAGGATGTGACGGGACAATATATACAGACTTCCACACATTTTATTTACTGATCAGGCGTTCTTGTGTTTGAACACAAAGTAAAGCTAAACGGCATGGTCGGAGAAACTACGCGGAAGCACGTTACTGAGGCTGGATTACCAACTGGGTAGCGATTGGTTTGTTTTACACTTTCATCTTTGTTCAGGTATATACACAGCATTGCTGAAGTGCAATATTAACAGACATGGTATGGTTAATGTGGGGCCTGCTTTGGTACCTGATCTTGAGGATTTTCACACATGCGTCCGTGTATCAAAATCTACCTTTAGCACAATTATTTCAGCAGACGTGCTCACACAGTGCATAATATTCCTAAATGTGTCACAGCAAACGGGGATATAATAACTATAGTGATGGGTAATTAAATCTATAACATTTTATAATCTGATCAGATTTTTTTATTTACAATTTCAATCTACAAGGACAAACGCATTACTTCCCTGTGAACTGAAGTGGGCTGAAAAAGAAGCATACAATGGAAATACGCAAGCATACTACAAATTCCTCAAAGTTGTACATAAGTACAGTTTTTGAATCACTGGGTATTGCTGCTTTTACTCAAAGCAAGATAATGTAACTTTTTGTACAGGTGCCCACCCTCAGCCTGGGTGCCCACCGTGCCCACCCTCAGCAGCCTGGGTGCCCACCCTCAGCCTGGGTGCCACGGCCCCGTCCTCCGTGGCCCATCATGGCGGCCCTGTGAGGGACGGGTCTATCCAGAGGAGGGACCAGAGGGAGGAGCGGTCCTGCAGGATGACGTCGGACTGGAATGAGGGAGTGAATGTTCCGGGTCAGAAACTGGACGGGAGAGGAAATTAACTCCGAGACGAGACGACAAAAAGCGAGAATGCTGCCCTGTTGCTCCCGGAGATGTAGCCTGTGTTTCTGACGGTAAAAAGACGGCTCGAAAAGCGCGAGACGAGGAACCAAGTGGAGAAAAGCCCCAAACAAACCCAGGGACAACAAACTAACCACAGGGAGACAACATTCCCATGTTCGCTGCGACCTGACGGACGTCAGCTCGGTAACTTGCAGTTCCGGTGTTTACTCGCCTGCGAGTTTCGCGTCGCTCGTGTGATTTTGTCGCTGAAGTCGGCGCAGGACTGTCCCGCCGTAGCGATCTGTTGCATCCCCCCCCCCCCCCGCGCGCTGTTTGTCCGCCGCACGGGTACGAGATTCCCTCCCAGCGGCCCCCGTCATGTTCCAGTGCATCCCGCTGTGGCGGTGCAGCCGTCACGTCGAGGCGATCGATAAACGCCACTGCTCGCTGCTGTACGTGCCCGATGAGATCTACCGCTACGGGCGGAGTTTGGAGGAGCTGCTGCTGGACGCCAACCAGCTGCGAGACCTGCCCAAGGTAAGCAGACGCGGGTTCTAGGTGGCAGCTTCGGAGTCGCGGTACCGCAGCTTGTTGCGGGTAACCTGCAGCACGGAGCTCATCCCCGTGTGGGTCCGATCAAACCCTCTGGGCACCGGGCCGGAGTGAGGTCTCGGTGCCGCCAGGGGCTTTAGACCGTGGGCACCTTGACGTCGAGGTGTAAGGACGCAGCCTGAATACTCGCGGTGCCATTTCACGCTACTCTGACTCCACGCACAGGTTCATCCACTCGTGACAGTGGAAGACGTTGTTGCCACAGCGACAGCATTTTATTGGAATAGTCACAAGTGGCAAGGACCAGATATAAACCTAACAGCAACAAAAGAACGCAAGAACCCTCAGCTACTGCCAGTACATGAACACACACACACTCACTTAGACAAATACACACACGAGGACACACAGGCGTGGGCCCCCCCCCATGAAAGAAAACCTCCTGGGCCCCGAACATAGAAATCAAAACGTTTGAGATTAAAATAACGTCCAAAAAATGTGTTATTAAATGTACTAGTTATCACATTGTGCTGCTGTGCAGATTCTGGCTTCCGCCTGTATTAATATGTTTCCAGCTGTTATCAATAGCTGCCTGTGTGATGCTTTACTATAGATAACTGCACAGCTGGTGTTCCTTTTAGTGACCGTGTTAAGTTTTAATTTGAGTCTAGCTAGCTAACAAATATCACACACAAATATTGGGGAATGCAGTTATAATACAATCTAAACAAGAGCTATTATCTAGTCCTAGCTGCTGGTAGCTCGCCACAGTAAGTGGCAGTCTGTCTCCACTGACTTACCACTGACATCAAATGGTTTTTCTCTTTGGGGAAAAATGTGGTGAATGATTATTTTGCTGTATTTCTCTCAGTTTTCGCTCTTTGCTTTTCGGGTAACCTGATTTGTTTCTCGAAGGCGGCGTATCTGCGTCTGGCTGTGAATGCAGGCTAATGCTGCATCCTGCCGGGCAGCTGTCAAACAGGATGGTTGGCCAAAGATGTCTGAGCTGATCATGTGTTTACGCTTTCATCACATATTTTCTTTGTTTAATATATTTTTTTTATGATACAGAAATTATTTTCTAAATATTTAGGGGCCCCTACCAAGCCGGGGCCCCGTGAATCATCCAGGTCGGTCCCCCTAAGCGACGCCCCAGTGAAGACGCACTCTTTCACTCACTCAACCAAATATGAACACACACACACTCAGTGACTTGCCAGAATACCTTCTGGGCACCACGCAGGATTTTCAACAGCTGTCCGATCAACACAGCGATAAGCGTCGCGCAGCAATGAGATATAATTTAAGAGGCCATACTCAAAGAATGGGGGTTACATATGTAACCCATGGTATGTACATTCTCCTGTTCATCTCCGTTCCTGTGGCAATGTTTTGGCGTGAGAATTGTTTAGGCAGCGTGAGGGCATGCGACTGAACAGGAAAGCGGTCGTCACAAGCCAGAAGCATGAGAGTTGGCAATTACGCAAAATCAGCAAGGCAGGCACTGCGTGTAGCTGGAAAATTTCCCCTGAACTACACCTCCCACCACTAAACGCATGTGCCAGAGTCTGGGGTTTGATCATAAAACATTTTTATTTGAGTCCCATGGGTCTCAAGCATTCATAGCCTACTGCAAAGCCCCGACATTGTGTCTGATGCCAAACCTGTTTGGCCAGGCGATCCTTTGGTGAGGTGAGGAATACCCATGAACCTTTGTCTATTCTCCTTCTGCACGACATGTCTGTATGCAGAGAGAGGGAATACGGATCATACGGATAATATGGACCATCACAGTGAATATCTGTTGTAATATGATCTCCAGTCTCACAATATTGTCATGTTGGGCTGCAACTAACTTTCATCATCATTTTAGAGATGCACCAATCAAGCTTTTGCACTCCAGATACCGAGCCCGATAGCATCTGCCATTACCAGAGCCAAAATTCCAAATTTAAAATCTGTATACCTTGTTGCATGCACAAGGTGAAATGAGGCCTGGGATGGCTGTGGTGTTGACTTTTCGTCCTGATTTAAAGAAACGGTGAATTTCATAATGATATAAACAGCAAAAAACTGTGTGGTTCGGTCACATTGTGGCCGATGCCCAATCTGCATATTATGGGTAGTGTCTGCACCATATTACACCGAGTTATTTAGTGTACATGCATAATGTCAGAAGAGTGAAAAATGACCCATCACAATTTCCACGTGCCCAAGATGCCAAATAGCTTGTTTTGTCCGATCAAATGATATTAAAGTAATTCATGAGAAAAGTAGCAAATTCCTCACATTTGAGAAGCTCTAACCAGCAAATGATTGCTATTTTTGCTTGATTAGACTCATACGATACATCAACATTTGATCAAATATTAATGAGATAATCCACTTAAACCTGTCCACTTAAGACTGCAAAGCAAAACCTGACTGTAACCCTTTACAGACACAAACACACATTCTGAATAATACGATGATTAAAGTGCTAGAAACCATGCACGGAGGACTGCATGCTACACTGGGAATTACTGACAGGCTTACTGAGCCTCCTTACTTGTGAGCCTAGTGCTCTGGATCAAGTGGCATACTAGTTAAAGGATTTGCATGTTATTTCCTATGTGCCAGAATGGTTCATTCGGTAGGCTATTTCCCTATGTCTGGGCTTGAATCCGAAGATCCCAGAGTCTGACCTGTGGGTGTCTTTCTGTCATATAGCCGAGCGCTGCTACTCTGAATCAAAGTATGACTGACTTTTGGGTTTTGCAGCATAGATCCTTTTCACTTTTGCAGCCAAACCCGTTTTTATTGTCGAAGTTACTCTCAGTGCCGCTCTGGGGAGTGTATTATAAGCCTGAGAAACTTGTGTTCAGTATTCTCAATGTGACCTTCAAAAGCAGGGAGTGCATTTGGTAATATATTGGGATTACAGATACACAGAATATGGAATAAGGTTTAGTTCACCTGAGCAACTGTCCCGGGCCTGACCTCCATATAACTGAAGTCATGGCGGGTTAGATGTGAAGCTGATTGGATTGAAGGACCATTTTGTGCCTTTCCGACATTTCATTCTTTCGTTCACCAGAGCTTGTCGTTTTAAGATAACACCCCTCAACCTCAGCCATAAATAAAACAACTGCTTAGCGCTTCAACCATTTTAAGTTTAAGTAGCATTGCTGATTTGGATTTGATCAAAATAGAATTTACAGTGATTTGGTCTGCAGTTTACAGCAGTCCATAGAGATCTGAAGGAGTATTTTTGGGCTTGGCATGTCCATAGAAATGTGATGAAACAGAGATAATGTGAGTAACCTCCCATGGCTGTGTCACAGTGCATACTTTGTCCATCTGAGAAAAGCACAGGAGCAGGTATTCTGACTGAAAACAAAGAAAGCATTATGTGTTTTGTTGTTGCCTCACTTGTGCCTTTGTATGTGCTAGTGTTTTCTACTGAAGTCACAATAAATCATTGACCTGAATAGTAAAGCAGACAAAAAAAAAAAATGTGAACCAACACATACGCAGCAGACATTACACCTGACAGACTAGTTAGCTCCAAAACAAACCCTCTTTCCACCACCTGCAAGGATGTGATTAGCAGGTGTACTCTCAATGTGACGACACACAACTGCGGGATAATAACTCAGTTCAGAAATATTCTAAGTATGTTTAAAGGAGAGCGAGGTGGATTATTTGCATGCCGACAAGAGAATTTGTTTATTGTGCTCTTTGCCATGTAACTAATGTCATCAATGCTTGCTGAGTGAACCCAAGAAATGTCCCAACTGAATAAAGCTTCTGTATCAGTCCAGTACTCGCTGTGTGGCATTTGCCTCTGAGGTGGCAAACTGAATAAACGCAGACCACTTTACTTTATTATTGTATTGACAGGGATGTAACAAACCTCAGATGCAGTAATGTATTTTACGTCCATCATTTCAACCAGCGGGCAGATAACAACATGTACAAGGCCGTCTTTATGGTAAGATGAAACGACAAAGGTGTGTTTTTACTGTAACAAGATGAGGCAAGTTGAAGTTGAGCAGGTAGTTTAAATAGTTTTTACAAAGAAAAATCTGCTGACCAAGTCATGAAGCACAGGTTTGTTTCGAGTCTGTGTAATGGCTGGGCCCCATTTCTCTTGGCACCGTTTGTTGGTTTGATTGTTTTATGCGTTATTTGTGCTGAGGCAGTGGACCGAATTAGCAAACAGTAACTTGTGTCTCTATTTATTCAAAGTTTCCCTTCAGCAACTGGCCCTCACAATACATACCATCTGCCTTGTAAATGGCAGTCATAGCTTAATGAACAGCAGTCCCAACTAAGAAACTAACTGGATAAGAAGAATGGGAATGTACTTGCCTGTTCATCCTGTTTAAAAATGAATGCACTTTCCACTGTGAAACTGTAACACAGAGGTGTTGGTGGCTGTGTTGAAGAGCATCGAATGATGGTTTGCAATGTATACGCTTCTGCATAATAGAATTTATTTAACACTGCAACAATTAGTCGATAATTCGATTAGTCAAATGAGAGAAAACTAATTGGCAACAATTTGAAAAACGTTGGATCGTTTCAGTAATTTCTCAAGCAAAAGTGCCAAACATTCTCTGGTTGTAGCTTCTTCAATGTGAGGAGGATGTGCCGTTTTTCTTTGGCATATATGATGGTAAACTGTATTAATTAGTATTATATGTTCAGGTTTGGACTGTGGATGAAATAAAACAAACCATCTGAATACATCTCCTTTTAGAATAGGTTGTTTTCACTACTTTCTGATATGTATTAAACTAAACAATTCATTGAGCAGTTTAATCAATAATAAAAATAATAGCTGGTTACCGCCCTAGAATTATTATATATTCCAACCTGAAAAGTAATAAAATGAACAGACATATCTCTTTGTTCAACATGCAAATCAAAAATGGTGTTCAGTAGAAAAGATTAGGAGTAGTCAATCGACAGACAATTAATTTGCAAACATTTTGATAATAAATTAATCGTTTAGGGAGAAAATGCCAAATTTGGTTCCAGCCACTCAAATGTGGATGTTTTCTGGTTTTTGTAATCTTCTTTGAATATCTTTGGGTCTTGGGACTGTTCACGGAACAACCCAATCAATTTAAATATGCCGACTTGGGGTCTGGGAAAGTTGAGATGGGCACAAACGATTCAGTGGGAAAATAATGTTCAGATTAATAGATAATAAAAACAATTGTTTGTTGCAGCCCAATTTCAGCCATGGGTAGCTTTTTGGGGATCGGCTTGTCATTCGGGCCTTTCGAACATTACACACACCGTTATGACAGTGATGGGGAGAAGAGGCAATGTCCTCTTTGAGACAGGAAGCTGCAGGGCTTATGACATGTGTGAAGTGGTAAAGAATGTGACGCTGTGAATGCCAGAGCAGGAAGCTGGTGGTTGAACGGATTGCGATCTACAAGAAGGCCTTCTTGCAAAGAAAGCTGTCATAAAGGTAGTGCAGTTGTTGTTCAGTTGTTGTGCAGTGTCTGACATGTGGTTGTGGTTCAGACAGTTTGAACTCCAGTCTGTGCTGTGATATATGATACTGCATTTGACCATGAAACCTACATGTAACGTTAGACTCCACTTAGCATTCGACACTGATGTCTTTTACTTAAGTCTTTGTGGCTGCAGGGTTGTGGCCTTGCAAATGTAATCGGCATGAGGTTTTGTTGATTGTGTGCATTTCTATAAATGTTTAATCGCAAATCAAACTCAGAAGCCTAGTCCAGATTAACAACGAACCCTACGTTAATCTCATCTGTCAATTTTTTTAAATACACTTTGGATAAGTTATGTAAGAATTTTCATTACTAAACTACAAACACATCTTTCTTGTATGGTATGAATATGTTACGGGCTGTTGTTGATAACTTGCAGTGCAAAAACACTTGCTTCCCACAAACCACCGTCCCCAGGCTTGTTCTCTAACGAATGGTGCTGAAGGTGAAACTAAAGATTCAAATATTGACTCGGGAGTCGAGAGAATGGTTAATGTATGCATGACTCAGCCTGTTGTTTTTTTTTTTTTGTATGTCACACATGGGTGATTGTTATGGGTGTGCTGCTAAATGACACTAACAGGAAGAACAGGTTTGCTGTCAGTATGCTAATGCAGGATTCACAAAGCTCGACTTGCGACTACACTGATGATACAGAATCAATTATGTGTTGCTCTGTGTTACTCCTCTGATAACCTTTATTGTTATCAAGAGGATTAGAATGGATCAAAAGTAAATCCAAGCGTTTGAAAGAAACTACCTTTGTTTCCTTCAGTGTACCTGTGTTCGCTTCCAACTGTTATTACTGTGTCATAAAGGAGTGGCATAGTCCGAGTGGTGAACATGTCTGTAAAAATCAACCCTAAAACCGAATTTGCATTATTTTCCTGATCAGTCAGAGTTCAGGCTAGTTTTTCTGGAAACGAGCAAGTCTGTACTAGTCAAGACTCCCTTGATGATATCACCAAGAGACAGAGCTCTGTGCTGTGCACTGGCTCAGCAAGCTGCGCCCACAATATGTCTTGGTTAGTAAGTGAATAGTGAAAGTGAAATTAAGGTAGTAAAGTGGCAAAAGCTCAGTCGGTTTCCATTACTCTTAAGAGTACAGGTTTGTTTGCTGGATGAAATGATGGATTAGAGACTGTTTGAACTGTCTTAATACCTTGGATTTATTGGTGCATTTTGTAATAGGGTGGAGTTTGACTTTTGGAGTCTCGGGGCCTTATTTATTGTGCACACATTATTAAAACGTGATCTTTGTCTGGATATGATTGATGGATAATGAGCTGCCTGATCATGAGTTCTTATTTCCAAAATGTGCTGCCTATGATTATAGCTTTTATTGCTTTTTTTTTTTTCCTCCTCACCCATATTAAACATTATACACCAGGTTCTGTAGCTTGAGGGCGGTAGTGTAAAATATCATCGGAAGTGGCACAATCATTACGAATTCATCAGAAATCAAGGCTGATAATGTACTGAAAAAGTGAACCTAATTTTACAATAATGAGCTGCATGGGTTGTCTGTGCACCAGCCATACTGATAGAATAAACCTTACAGCTTACCGTAACAATAAGCTTTCAATTCAACATAGCATTCCAGAAACCTCCAGACAAAACATATTACATTTGCTTGAGCATACAGCTCCAGGACAGCATATAAAGGGAACCACCGGTCTAGTTTCCCCTTTAAAATGAAAAAAGTTTTCATACAGTCTAAAAGGTTTGACCTTTTGAATGAGTGAAGTGATCCCCTAATAGTTTTGAAAGCCGTACGCCACCCAAAAACATTTTAAGCATTCCAATGGAGACACGTTTTTACAGCATAAAGAAGTATATCGAAATTATTGAGAAGGATAGAAAAGTACAAATGTGATTGATTTTAGAGAACAAAGTTGTTCATTTAGCCATAATTATGTAAAATATGAGTTTCTAACATACTGGATATACAGATCAGAAGAGTACGGTGCATATTTAAATGGTTTTAGCAACTGCATTCATAAAATGAGCCCTCATGGCCAGTTGGCCCGCCTTGTAAAGTAGCAATAGCAGGGAAAATACAAAGGCCAGAGGGGAAATCCATGAGGGTGGTTTTTCTGTTCAAGCTGAAACATTAAGGGAACCTGAAGCAGTGTTGTTAGCTACCTGCTTTACCACCAAACAGGTAAGGTTCTGCCCGCTCTTGTTATGGGCGTCAAGTATGTGCCTGTGTTAATTACTTTTGCCTGTTAGATCAGTGTGCCAACCGGATCTTTCTTTCTCAGAAATTGACAAAAAACACGTATCTCTGTACTTCTAAGTACTGTGACCATGACCTCTCCCTCTCCAAACAATTTTATGAGTTGTGTCTGACTGTCTGCGACCTTCCATCCAATCTGAGCACAGTAGAGAGGAGATGGGTCTGTAGTCAACTTAGAAACAGGCTTTTAACTGGGAGACAAAATGTTAAACCTGCTGTCAGACGTTCACGGTGAAGCATGTTGAACAGAAATCTTTTTATCTCTCTCTAGGAAACTCCTTTTAATTGTAATTCTTCAAAAATGCCTTATCACCGAAACAGGAGGCCTTTAGTCAATAGGCCACTCGACACGTTTGCTATTATTAAAGGTTGTACAAATAGAGCAAAGAATCCATTGTTCTAATGTAACTGTCGATTATGTCAGACAATGCTGCTTCACTGGAACAGATATGTGACTACTATTGAATGAGTTTTTCATTAAGAAGAGTTGCCAAAGGTAAGAAAATGACTCATTTCTGAGGCAGCCACCTTGTCTGTTTTTGGGGGGGGTAATAAAGGAATAACGCAGAATAAAGAAAAAGCTTTATTGCCTAGTAGCTAGCAGATTTTACAGAAATAAAAGACTGCATGTTGTGGCCACAGACTGGCCTTCATCATGCTAAACCTTTTTGACTAGAAGAATACCTTCAACCTCAGTCTTTTTCATGCTTTCGGTTCCAGTCAAATCCTCTTGTCATCTTCAGTCAGTGCTGCAGCCGGCTAGCTATCACTACAACTTACATCTTTATTTATCTTTCTTACATTGTGGTGACCTCCTGTAATTACCATAATGGCCGCACCCAGCTTCAACCCGAGCAGAGCTCTAATCACTCAGAATAATGAAACACTCATGCACCACCTTTAAACGCAAAAGTAAAATGCACCGAGTCATACTAACAAGATGCGTGCTGCTGCAATATAAAATCAACCCTTGTTAAAGATAGCGTCCTTAACAAAGGCAACATTCATTCCAACAAAAATCATCTGACACTGGTTTCTGCACTTAATTGTTTTGCATGTACCAATAGCATACAAAATACAAAGCATACACAATTGTAAATCTGTAATCAGTCCAGGATACACCAGTGTTGTCAAAGAGTGTTGCTAAAATGTGAAACCCTTTTAAAGCTTTTTACTGAGCATGATTTTGTTTTCACCTTTCAGCCATTTTTCCAGCTGGTGAAACTAAGAAAACTTGGCCTGAGTGACAATGAGATCCAGAGACTTCCACCAGAAATAGCCAACTTCATGCAGCTGGTAGAACTGGATGTCTCTCGAAATGGTAAGAAGGGAAAACACTGATATACCAAAGTGGCACAAAAGTCAAGTAGAGGATTATGAAATGCATTTGGCTATATCTGCGAGAATAAATTCATACAATTGAGCAAGACACCACTAAATTCAGCCAATTAATCACAGTGACAGATTTACTACACATTAGTGAAGCTGATTCAACAAACAAGCATGAAAGTAAAGCGTGGTTTGCATTAGCCTGAATCTCCCGAGATGTTTGTATAGACCCGAACATATTCCTTCAGACACACTGGTGAGGTTTCTTCTGCAGCAGAGCCGGCGGTTCACAATCGTGGCTGTAGAGCGGAATCAAACTCAGAAGGCCAATTAGGCCTAAGTTAAAAGAAAGTACTTCACACACAGTGCTGTTTATGTTGAGTCATAATGAAGTGTTTTAAACGGTACTTTTCTTTTGTTTTGGTCAAATTTGAAGGCATTTTATTTAAGAGTGAGACTCTGGTAACTTAACTACTGAATAATCAAACAGGTTTATCCTACATTTACCGCAAACGCCATAGTTGCATTAAGATCTGCACCATAATTATAGTGTTTTGTTGTTTATCACTTTCACTCAGCTGTCTGTAATATATTATGTTGGCGTGTATTATTAACTACAGTTGATTGTATCATGTATTTATTTTTGAAGTTTTAACATGTTTTAAGGCCTGAGTAGAGGCAAGTGTGAAGAAGTGTTGCGACATGTGTCTTTTCTCTTATTCAGATATTATGGAAATTCCAGAGAGCATTTCATACTGCAAAGACCTCCAAGTGGCTGATTTCAGTGGGAATCCATTAACAAAGTAGGTTGTAAAGATGATGTTGTTTTACTTTACAAAAACAAATTTCCCATCAGCCGTATTTAATGGTTTATATTGGTCTCTTCTAAAATATGATATATGATTTGCAACATTGCTAAAACTATACATTTCAAATGTATTAATTTTAAAACATGATACTTATTGTTTTCCCTCTAAATAAGCAGGCCTATTTATTCAGGCTAAAAAAATAACAAAAGCAGGGAGTTCATCTTTGAAAAATTCAAAAAATCTTTCTCATTGAGAGCAGTGTATATTTCCATTGTCTGCTTTGTGTGTTTTTGTAAGATTCCCTGCTGTTTTTCCTGCCATTGTTAGCATCCGTATGCTCTCCGTGACAGATTGTGGATTGTGCATAGTATGCTTTTCATTGTGTGGGTGAGACGCAGTCTAATTTGCACCTCAGCAGGGGCAAAACCACATTGCTTTGCAGCATATAGTTTGGAAGACAACAGTGACTAGTATTACAAAGGCATTGGTGTTCAATACTTTTAAAGTGCACATACGCACAACACTGTTTTTCCACAGTAGTAACCTAATTTCCCTCCCTTTCATCAGTCCTATTTAGCTGTTTCATAGTAACGGTCTAGTTACGACTATGGATTAGCAGGAATGTGATGTCATTTGGTTGTCAATCATAAATTAATGGGGATATTAAAGGCCCAATCTGTATTTCTCAACTGTATAAATTACAGGTGTATTCACATATGAAATTAAAATGGAAAATAAGCAGTTAATTTTATTAACTGACAATAGGGGCATGATTTTGTCTTGACGGCATCAGAATATAGGAACTATGATTCAGTTGTCTGTATTAGCTGTTTTATTAAAGGGCCTGTCAGAAAGGTTTAGTTTACATGTAAACTCCAGTGCAGCAGGTTGCAGGTGACTCAGTTTTTAGCTTGCTTAAAAAATATACAAAACTTGTTTGATTTCAAGGCTTTATAAATTTGTGTAATTTAAAGGGATCCCAAATAATGTTTTTGAGAAGAATTATTGGGCTAAATTTGCCTGTTTTTGTCTCACAGGCCCACTTTTATGTAGAGAAAAACAATTACAAGTACACTTATGGCTGCCACTAACAATGGAGATAAGGTGAGCGTTAGGTGTAACTAAACCATTGCTGGAAAATGTCCAGGAGCATTCAACAGATTGTCCTGTACAATCACAGCCTAACATCCTGGAGTTGAACAGGAATAATTTGACCCCATTTGTTCCTTTTGATGACACTATACAAGTTTAAACATTTGATTTAAAAAAAAAAAATGATATAGAAGGGGCAGGGCAGAGGGCAAAGATGAACTATGTCAACTTATCAAGAGTTTATGACTGAAGTGAACGCTTGCTCAACAGTACTTACAGTACAGTCTGCAAATAAATAAAGCAACATGGGCGTCACATTACAACCCTCTTTCCTTGTTTGCCTTCAAATGCTAGTCCAATATTCACCCACAAGTTGATGCCAAAACATTTAAGTACTTAAAGCATTTAAATGAAATTATTCTGTGTGCCTTCCTTTTCAGCTGGCATCCTCACATTGTGACCTGTCTTTTCTTTTTCCAGGTTACCTGAAAGCTTTCCAGAGCTACGGAATCTAACAAGCCTTTCCATCAATGATATTTCATTGCAGGTTCTTCCAGATAACATTGGAAAGTAAGTAAATGCACTGTTTCATCATATGTGCTTTGACATATTGTGTGGATCTGGCCTGTAAAACATTTCCACACAGTTTCGTAGCAGAAGCAAACATTTAAATGTTCATCTCACCCTGAAATGACAAAGATCTATGTTACTTTGATACTTTGGTAAACAAATGGACTTAAGGATGCCTGTAACCTTTTTTAGAAGTCTAAATCTTTTCAAGACTACAACCATCTTGTTTTGGAGCATCTTGATGCACTAGCAGCCTGAGGTGCATATGATGTAATGATGATGTCAAGTGTCACATAACATCTTACCTGTCTCTCTGCGTTTCCTAGTCTCATACTTTGTTTTAGTCTTTGTGGCCTTGCTAGGAAGATCATTTAATTTACCTATCAATTCATTTCCTTAAATAAATACTATACATTAAACAGTCTAGTGTGTAAAAGCAGATATTACTTAGCTCAACCAAACCATTAAGCACAAGTGGTAACATTTCCCTTTAAAATGCATTGGGCGCACAACGTTTCTTTAGAGTGGCACTTCTCTGTGTGAGTCGCTCCTTATCTAGTGGGAAATTAGCCAGGTTGACAATTGCTGCTGTTTTTCTTTGTGTTTTTTTTTTTAGCCAATGTGCACGATGAGATGAGAAGTCCTCCTGCAAAGCTTACAAAAAAAATCTGTAAAGTTTCCAGATCATTAGTAAAGCAGCTACTGTACAACTCACCAACGGTTATGCAGTGAATGCTGTAAGCAGCAGAAATACACATAGCATGTCAAAGTGCTTGCTTTCTATTGTCTCCCTTTCCCCCGATCATGATCATTTCTCCTAAAATCTCCTCCATCTCACTGCATTGGGGAAAACATATCGACCACATTGCAGACACGTCAGTCAGAGTCCTTTCCTTGGCTGCGATGTCTTTGTTCATAAAAGGCCTGTTAAGTGAAAATGTATGTCTGCCAACATTCTTATTCCTATGAGGTCTGCCTTATTGTCGAGTTCAGATATAATTGAATTTAATAACAGAACTATGTGCTACTTCTAGGTCAAATTGCCACAAGGGATGTTCTTAGTGGAAGTTTTTCTGATGTTGATCTCCACAGTGAAAGTGATGTTGTCCAGTCGTACATATTAAAAAGTTATTGGCGCAGGATGGCATAATTTAACCTTTAGATAACTTCTGAAACAGTTGGAGCTAAACTAAACAGAGATTTGTCTTGGCTTGCCACGGTGCCATAAAATAAGATTTACTGCTTAACCTCTCAGGGATAATGCACGGACAGCGTATAAGAGCCTGACTGTGATTCAAGAAATTATTCTTTTGCTCTTTTAGTGATCACAGTTCAGGATTGTAGACCTTTTTTAGGCTTGGTGCTAATCTGATGCTATTAGCCTAATGATAGACCTAAATTAGATTTCATGCAAGGCACAAAATACCAGATAGATTTTCTGATGAGGATGGATTGTAAATGGTCTGTACAATGATGATGGTCCTACTTGGGCTGAAACTGGGCTAAAACATTTGTTTCTGTCTTGTGTGTTGAACACTCGGGTTTTAGATATTTCTTTAGTTGTAAAATATTCTGCAACATGTTAAACCTTGTTGGACTTAAAACAAGCATCAAAACCTAAAAACAAATCAATGAGGATCAAAATTTTTGCTTTGAACTGGATGTTGCATTAATAACAAAACTTTTTAATTTTTGTTTTGCCTTGCCCATGATTGCAAATCATGACTTTCCTTGCAACACCGTGTTTTTCATCTACAGCATTCATTTCCATGCCTCTCCCCAAAAAGATTTATTTTTGAAAAATGTTGCTACTTGGCTATTGCACCTATTTCTCATGTTGTTCATGTGGTTTACCATGGCAACAGCTACAAACTGAACATGGACAAGGGCTGGATCTTTTTGAGCAGCCGTGGCATGAAACTGTCTATATGACTGATTTACGTTGTTTTGATTTTGCACACAGACTCTTAGGGTTACCTCTATGACATGTAACACCCTTTTTTTAATGGTACGGCATGTGCCCCACATGTTCCATATCTATCTTGCATAACGCAGTGACTTGAGGCCTGCTCTCTGTCAAGGGAAGAGGTAATGAAATCCATAACGCAGTCGGAAAAACACAGCACGGGTTTTTAGAAGTGCATAAGATCAATGTTCAAGGGGTTATCGGACAGCAGTGGTTTATTTCCGGAGATGGGAATGTTCTCTGAGAACATGAAAAAATGGCTTTCACAGAAACCTGAGACACTTGATGTAGTTAAGTGGTGGTTTTCATCATTTATTCTGTCTGTCTTTTAATCTTTGGCTCAGTGATCTGCTGTGGTGAAATGAAAAACACAAGATTAACCAATAGTAGTCATCACATTTGAGGGACACACAAGATATTTTATGTGGACTACATTAAGGACTAGTTCAAACATACCTACTTGTCACAGTGAAAGAGCTTAGCTAATTGACTTGTAATGTTTGCTGGCTCTGTATTTAGCTCAGGGAAATGTTGAAAAAGATGTTGATGGTCCATAATACCACAGGAAGGCTGCATTATTTAATCTGGGTTCTGATCAACAAGATGGACTTTGTTCTGTACCAGTTGGCTGTTGCCATAAAAGCCTCCATTAATTGGGTACATGTATAGTACTGAGGCGTACATAAGCAGCGCCGCAAGCAGATAACCCTGTACTTTGGTCTGTGTTGGCCATTTAGACATTTTGCTCTTCATGTAAAGTATGTTCGTTGTTTATGCTGTCGCGATTTTACTGCCTTGATAAGACTGACACACCTCCAAAGGGCTTCCTGTTCTCAGATGTCTGATTGCAAGGAGTCTTTTTACAACCATTTCTAGCTCTCATTACAAACTCTTTGTTTTCACTCAGTATGTCCTCATCAGAGTATCATGTGTAATATTTATCCCTGTCGTGGAGACGTTGTAAAGAACAACTACAATGGAATGTTTTCAGAAACATATCATCATCTTTCTTTTTGTCGTTACAGCCTTTGCAATTTGGCATCACTAGAACTCAGAGAAAATCTGCTGACATTCCTACCAGAGTAAGCATTCAACCACCCACTACGCTCTGTGGGTAGATATGTATATATTGTTTCTTCTATCTACAAAGTTTACGGAGGCTGAGTATGTTCTTTAACGCTACATTTAAAGGAGCAACTTTACCGTGTTAACAGGTTAATAAGTTATAGAACATGCAGCAAGCCTCGGCATTTTCATTTGAACTTCCTTTGCATCTGTCATTCACAGGTCACTCTCTATGCTTCATAGACTTGAGGAACTCGACCTAGGAAATAATGAACTATACAATTTGGTAAGATTTTTTTTTTCTGGATGGTGGAGAACTTGTTTACTCACTTAATGAGCAGAACGAAACTTTTCCCACTTCCTTCTTCTTGTCACGTCCAAGTAGTTTAGCATCCCTCGAGAACAGATTTCACTTCTTATCACCCAGATGGGAGGATGGCCATCTGCCTCGAGCTTTGGTTTTAAGTAGTAATCTTATGTGAGCGGTCTAACTCTGATGGCGAATGATTTACTGACAGATCAAGCAAAGCCAAGCAAATGCCTCTTTTATATCTTTTTATTGTCTTCATAATTTCTACATTATAAATAATAAGACAATATAAATAATTGAGTTCAATTATTTATATTGTCTAATTGTCATATTATTTATATTTATATTATATTATATCTTTTTTGTTTTTCTGCTCTCAGTTTTTGATCATTAATATTTGGCACAGTTTTAACATTATTCTCTTTTGGCAAACTGTTGACACGTCTGTTACATTTAATAAATAGAGTAGAGAAATATATAATCCACACCTACTGGCTAAAGAAGCTAACTGCCCTACATGAACGTCGATCAGCACAAATGGACCAGCTGCTAATGGATGGGACCCACCCTGAATGGTTAA